>JANRGV010000045.1:9636744-9647818 GCA_024734035.1 Alethe castanea | reverse complement strand
AAAACCTGAACTCTAAACCACCTAAATGTCCTGTTGTGGGTGATCTCACGTTCAGGAGACCCCACAGACAGTGACACCAGCTCAGTCACAGCCACTGCCAGCTACTGCACTCAAAGTTTGCTCTCCATGTCTAACTCCTTCTCCACCTCCTGTTTTCCCTGCATTTTGATAGAGCTAGACCGGTTCACTCAGCCCATATTAATTTTGTCAGCCACTGGTCTCCAGCATGATGGATGGCTCAATTTCATCAGGAACATTTAAAGCCAGTGGTTCAGAAGAAGCCACGTATATACAATAATAGGTATACGGGCATCACACTGCAACTCAATTACAGAATGTAATTTTCAATATTTTGACATTTTTCCCTTTTTTAAGATGACATTTGATTTTAATCTTGAACGATTGAAACATTATTTATCAAATCACTGCCCAACAAAACTTATTCATTGCAAAGCTATATTTATGTCAAGTCTAACAAGCCCAAACTGTGAAAGCTACTATACTCTTTAGCTACACTTACTACATTGCAAGAGTCAAAGTCAGCCCACACTTTTTGGGCAAAGATGGTAAAGTTGTCTAAAAGCCATAAACTCGTGAAATATCAACGACTAAAATTGCAAAACACGTAAGAAAAGCTTCAATAAAAGGCTCCCACACCAAGACAGAGGTTGTATGTGACTATGCTGTAGCTTAGTCATTAAATGAAACCAAATTTCTCTTTCACTTTAGTAAAAGCTTAGATGTACATACAAAATGTCACAATCTAAATTAATCTTTAAAACACAATTAGCACCAGAATATTCTAATTATTCAAACACATGAAACTAAAATTAATCATATCGATCATATCTAATAGATTATACACCAGACTGTAATTCGGGGAAGAAAATTAAACTATGAAACATTAACATGTCATTGGCATTACAACACATGCTAACAAAATTCCTTTTCACCAGCAGGCAAAAACCCCATGAATTGCACCGACTAATCATCGTCTCTAAACTAGGCTGCTCCAAAGACACCACATATTTCACATACACATTTAGTTTAAAGAATTGCCATACTTGGGATGTGCAAGAAGCTGGTACAATGCATGCTTGTTATCATCCAGGCTCATCATGGCCACCAGGAAGCACTTGATGACCTCCCAGGCCTGCCTGCGGTAATAGGGCTCCGTGTTGGCGCTCTTCAGACAGTCCAGGGCTGTCTCAATTGCCTGCAGCAGAAAAAGAGAGAACTCAGACACTTCTGGCTCTTGCCATTCACCATAAGGTCATTAATAAAGGGAATGGTATCATTAATATCTATTAAAAGTAACTTTGAAAGTATGCACATTTCGGAGTGCCCAAGTTAAGAAATGCACAGAGGGCCCGAGAGCGTGGCTTGAAAACACAACGGTGTTTTCTGTGCTTTTGGAGGTGCTAAGTTTCATGGCAGATAGATTTACCTCCATTTCAAGTTATGAATGAGGTAAATCTTCACTCTATCTCTCTCCTTCCCTGAAAAGAAACTTTTCTTGTCTCCCCTTCAGCAATAATTGCTGTGTCTAATCCCTTATACTGTATGTATACAATGCATTTACACCCATATATAAATGTTACCTTTCCATGCATGATGAAATGTCCCTGTAAGCAACTTCTAAACACCAGTTATTTAATGGAAATAGCACTCCTCCTTTTCAAGAAGATTTAATACATTTGAGAATAATTGAAATCAATCTTTCAAGATAAGAAGATAAAGGGGAGTACATCTCTTTGGGGAATTTCTATTTTGTGTTTATATACATACACACAGAGATAAAAATACATAAAAGCACAACTGTCTAATTTCCATCCTTATCCCACAAAACAAAGGAAGATAAATAAGATGGGCATTAAGTAAAAAAAAAAAAAAAATGTAAAAATCGTAAAAATTGTTCTGGAATGCATGAAAAAAGGAATTACCAATTGCAAGTAAAACCTAACCATCCACGCTTAATAAGTTTACAGAGAAAAAGCCCCTGCTACAAAGTGGGCATTTTCCTTCCTTGGTATTTCTACTTACTTAACCAATTGTCATTCCAAGTTTTTATCACAGCATCTCAATGAAAAGAAAAATTCATTTTGGACAGACCACAAAAGTCTACCAGGGCACTAAAAGAAAACAACGACTTCTTGTTTTCAATTTATTTCACTTTTTTTTTCCTTGTACTTCGACATTTCCTTTTCATAGATACAAAGTGTTGAGCAGATGACACTTTCTTGTTCAACACCAAGCAGCTGAAGATTGCTCCATATCAATGTTAGATGCCAAAATCCTTTGGAAAACTTAGTTTGAATTAAACCTAGCAGGACATGTAAATGTCAGCAGCTACAGTATTGATATGTATTCAGCTCATCAGCTTCAGTACAGTGGAGAAATTGGTAAATCTGCATTTTAAGAATCACTTTTCCAAGCTATTTTTAAGCCTGTTGGCTGGATGGAGCCAGAGAGCCAGCTGCCTGTGAGGAAAATTGCTTACTACATTCAGATCATATCTACTTAATGAAAGTCTAATTGAAAAGGTAAGTATTAAAACTCTACAGACCAAATTATCTCAGAATCCAGCTTCACTCTCAGAGATTAGATTGCTGTAATTAGTGAGAACTAAGCACTTGTGATACACCATGACTGCCAGATGAAAGCCAGTACAGTACAAAGTGCTTCTAGAGACAATAAACAAAACCAAACCACTAGAGTCATGAAAACAATCACCACTGAAGAATTTCTACAGTAAATTTTTGACACATTTCAAAAAGCAAATTGGGACTTTTAGATGAGATTCCTGCTCCTAACCTAAGCAATACACCAGAAGTTCCAACCTTTCCCATTCTGTGAAAACATTTATTTGGGCCAGTTTAGCTCCCTATCCTATCACTTCTTAAGAGCAGTACAGCATGCCTAAATCTATTATTTTGGGGATGAAATCTTACACAGTTTATAGAAGAAATCAAGAAAGAACTTCCAGACATATTTTTAAAGCTGGTTTCTCAGCACTGAAAGTATCTTAAGCCCTTACCTTCTCCATTGGGAGCTGAATGGATGCTTTACAGTCTGAAAATTCAATTGTAATGCTGGGTCCTTGGATTTCTGTGACCACATATTGTAGTTTCTGTGATTCCTTCAACATCTTCCTGTTGCTTCCACCAAACTTCCCAAGCACACGATAAGCCACGTGGGAGATGCTGTCAGCAGGATTGCGCAGGGTTCGCCACAGAGCCTGGGGTTAAAAGGTGCATGGGCAGAGCAGGCTTACTTCAACATTGACAACTTGTAATGCAAAAAAAAGTTAAGGAAAACACTTTATTCTTGTATTTGGGTAACTGGCCCTGCATAAGTTCCTTATCAAGGTTGAATGTAAGCAGTCTCAGTTCACAGCAGCCCAAGTGCTTTGTAACAAGGTTGCCCTAAGGCAGTTTTACATTTAGAATACAGTCATCAGCTACAAAATCTTTGCTATCCTGGAATGCAGTTTCATGCTTATGATGAATAATAAACAACACTGTTAATTAAAAAAGCAGGCCAGTTAAAGCTGAACTGAATTAAGCTCAGAGCTAGTTTTGAAATATAAAAGCAAATAAAGTGAATATGAATAGAATATAACAATTTAACAAAGTATATAGGAGAAACAATTCATTCACTTCTAAATTTTCAGTTTTCAGCTTAACAGCACAACACCAACTATCCTTCTACACTCATATCAGACTGGCAGGGGTTTTGTGACAGATTTTTCAAGTTTTTGTAACCAAAGCTTCACACAAATTTCTAATAATATTCAGCAAATCAATGACCTCTTGTGGTCTAACAGAAAACAACACATTTACCTGCATGAGCTCAGCTCGAACTGGCTGAATGTGGTCATACAGAAAGTCTGGCTGCAAGTTATCCACACACAGTTCCAGAGTTCTTAAGCCCTGGCTAACCAGGGTCTGGGATCCATTGAGAGCTGACACCAGGGGGTCCATCAGCATTGGCAGGTAAGGCAGCAGCGAGCTCAGACGAACGGGCACAGTGAGGCAGAGCTCCACAAACAAGTCTTTCATGTGCTGCTTGTGAAGGCCACTTTGTAACATATTAAGTCCTGAAAATTATGGATAAGTTATGCACTCACAGGAGGAAGTCCACAGTTTAATGTTAAAAATTGCTGTTTCCTAAATTCAGAAAAACCTGACATTTTTAAACACTGTAGAGCTTACAGCTCTTTAAATAATGGATTTACAAAATATTAATATCATTCATTATTCTAACTTACATCTAAGGATGTCATGCAATGAATGCTTTTTTATGTACACACATATAGAAGAGAAAACATCTACGTATATTTTAAAGCTTAATATTAGACTCAATACAGCAGCATTTAAATACAGCTGATAAAAAAGCGAAAAAGATAATTTGACTCAAACTTCAGCCTTGTAACAATAAAAAATAAACACAAACAGAACAACTGTTTTTAAAATATTTTGAATCCTGAAAAGAAACATTCAGTGATTTCAAGTACATTAATTGGCCCACACAGACTAAGCACATTCCCCAACTGATTTTTCTCTCCATAAAAATTTCATATATTCCATCAATCTACTGACATGAGTTTTACATAATGATTTATTGGTAACATATATATTTGCTAGCTACAATAAAAATGTCTCTACAGCTGTAGATCTGAACCAGTCTACAGTTCTGCAATAGTTTAGCTTGTCCTTAGGTTTAAGTAGCTCTCCACATTTCCTTGCTCACCCTCAGTATTCCTGGAACACAGTTCTTGCAAGCATAAATGCCCAATTAATCAAACTGATTGTTATTTCCAGTTCTTTTTGCAGTCTGGCACTACTTGAATTTCTATTTATCATGCCCTTGCAGGTGCACACACATGCCCTCAACTGCAGATCAGCCAGGGCTTCAATGCCATGCTCTCCCCACAAAACCAGCAATGGCCTGGCAACGTTGCTTCACCTACTCACTCATCCCTCAAATGCCTCATGCCAAAAAAGTTACCCACTGCAAAAAAAACCCAAACAAGTAGAAGAAACAAACAAGAAAACCACAACAGCTCCATAATGAAAAGAAGAAAAACAAGCAGCAGAAATTGTGAAGCAGCCAAAACTATGGAGCCTGAAGCAGCTGATAGTAAATGAAAATAAGCACATTCAAGGTATTTAAATCAATCACTAACTCAAAATCAGAAGCTACTTGTTAGGGGTAGGGCTTTAGTTTTGAGGGGTTTTTAACTACATAACACAACTTTATTACTACTATTCACATAAAAAGTCAGAAGCTGGGGTGGGGAAAGAAGGTGTTTTTCTACCTTGCAGTAAGTTTGGTAACAGCGGCAAGAATTCTTGGTATAACAGATCATGACTGCCTCCTCCAATAGATCTGAACAGTGCTCTGAGCAGCAGGAAATAGTTATAGGGCTCTTTGGCAGTCTGTGCAAGTTCCATAGAGCTGTTCACAATCTTGTGCAAATGTGGCTATAAAGAAAATAAAGCTCGAAGATTAATTTTACCATCATCGTACTCTATAAGAGCTTAGCATGAGATTCTGCACATCTGACACAATGAAAAAATATTTCCTCTCAAGTACCTGGGAAGATGGAGCAGAAATCAGAGGTGTCAGAATGACAAGAGAGGACACTTAACAATATTAATTTATCCCTGATCTAATTTCATCGCTAGTTCTTGATTTTTGTGAATGCTAAAATTTCATTTTGAAAGCAAACTCTCTCAAGTAAGAAAGGCTATGGAACTGGTAGGCTTTCTAGAGCAGAAGACATCTTGCAAGAACACCTTACAAGATTCATTTTAAAAAGTTGATAAATACCAGTATTGTCACAGACACGAGACAAGAAGTAACGTGTCTGGATATTATTCACATCTAAAACACTTTCTCCATTGCTATGCAAATGCTGCAAACACCCTTTTCAATTAAATTGTCTCCCCAGGGCCCCTATCATCCATCCTACAGAAACAAAAAAAGTAACAGAAGCACAAAACTATGAAGGTAGTAAATTACACTCTTTAAACTTCATCTCCATTTTATAAAATCCAAATGAACCTTGATTCTGATGACAAACTGCAACAATTAGAGCAAGATTATATGAATATTGCTTCATATTACTACTAAGTTTTCAAAGATTCTGGGAAATTGGTAATCCCCTCTCTGTTCTACACAGTTACCTGCATCAGAAATTTCGTTTGGTACAAAGTACAAGGAAGAAATATTGAAGAGAAATGATGAGAGATCAATCAGTGTTCCATTAAATTCTTAATGTCTTTTCTAGATATAGGCAGCTGCTGCTTTTATAAGGAAAGTGCACTCTTGCTACAAGCTCAGCATTTCTAAATTCAGTGAATAATGAGATGATCTCATCAACATAAATAGATCCTTGGAATACACAATATGCTGTCAGTAGAAAAAATAGCACTCCTCAAACCCAGGCTTTCCAAGAGCATAGAAAAATCTAACTCAAAAGGTACATGTCACTGAATATGACATGAGTGACCAAGATTCACCAACACACAAAAAAGTGATTTCAATCCAAGCAAAACTCTTAAGTTGATGCAGAAACAAAGGGAGAAAATATGCAAGAATTTATGCATGTCCTGACCATGAAGACACATGGGCTTATGGCAATCACAGACCACAGTCATGTATCAGTCATTTATACTCAGAATTAGTACATCACTTCATAGTTTCAAATATGAAGAAAATATCCACAGAAATCATCCCTTACAAACAAGACAATGTACTTGAAATTTGGAAAAAAAAGGGAGATGTGTCACAAATGGTGCTTCAAACATTAAATGACTCTCAAATGTTAGACTGTGCAAAACTCTTAAGAGTGTTGTTTTTAAAGCAGACTTATTTTTAACACAAATGACCTTTACCTTCAGCATTTGTTCATTTTCAGCTGCAAATAGTGAAACTGAGCCAAAGACTAACTTGAACAGCTTGAGATACAGATTGGAGAGCTCCACATTAGAGCCCATTTCTGGCAGACGATCCAGAAGATACTCCACCAAAATGGTTGCAAAGAGAGCAGAGGTAGTAGGGTTTGCCAAGAAAGAATTGGCAACAATCTATAAAAGGAAACCACAAAGAACTTATTACTGCTGTAATAAAAAGAACAAAAGGATAAATGCATCATCCATTAAAAAAACGACAAATTTCTTTCCCCATCTCCACTGCTACCCAAGTGATTCTGCTTGTCCTCAGTGGAAAACAACCATGTATGTGGCTTAACGTTCAGTCTTAGGTTAAATTTTAAATGGATATTGCAAGATTTGCATTCTGTAAACAGTAGGACATTAGCACAACAACCTGAACAAAACAACAAGTCCATAATGCTCTGTACTTTTCAAGAATTAAGTCCATTCATTCTTCTAAACTGAAGTGTTCATGTTTGTATTGCATCACTTACTTAGTCAGCTAAGGTGTTTTGAAAGTCCATCTTTAAATTATTTTCATAAACTACTCTTTATATAGATTCTTTCAAATCTCACATGCTAATTTCAATATTATTTTTTATAATTCCATGTCAGCCATATGTACCTCAAGAGCATAAGCTCTTTCCTCCATGCTGTTCATTATCAATTTAAAAAGTAAACAAGAACATACCTGAAGAGCATAGTTTTTAGAGATCCTCTCCACCATGTAAGGAACAGTAGTTTGAAAGATTTCTTTAAAAGTTAAAGGGTTCATCATTGTGAACACACCAGCAAAATGCTCCAGAACTTCCTTTTCCTCTTTCATCCTGACTGTCTGACAGTTTGCTACCCGGACATACGTCTGTCCATTTCCTGCTATTTGCACCTACAGCAATTGACAAAACACACATTGGTTATAGAATTTGAGTAGCTTACTCCCCATTATTCTTAAAATTGCTTTTGAAAGTAACTGAGATTTTACAGGTTTTATATGCAAGCCACACACAGCTAGAAATTGGGCACAAGAGCCAACCATGACAAAAATACTAAAATTGAGCATTCTCAGAACAGATTTTAAAACTAGGAAGTAACAAATGGAGAAAGATAACAGTAGACGATATCAGTGTATTTGTAAATTACTTAATACCCAATCAAACATATTTACATTTCATTAGTACTTTGTAACTAGGGAAGATAAACACAGACATGTGAATGCTTCAACTGTTAGCTAAACTATCTTTCAAGGAAGGATTTAATTCACTATGTGAAAAACAATTATTTCCAGTCTGACCTGCCTGCATGAACAGACGAAAACAGCTTGAGAAAATAATCTGTTGCTTGCAAATAGTAAGTACATCAAAATTCACTTTTGAAATGAATTTTTCCATATTGACCATTTCTCAATAGTTGTGGTCCCAATTAAAGAGTTAGTGAAAATATGTGTAATCTGTGTTTTAGCTGACAAACAAATCCTTATTAAAAGATCTAGCATACAGTAACTGTATAAATAGAAGTGCAGGTTACATACCTGATAAATATCTAATGCTTGCATTGCATATTTTACCAGTTTTATATAGATTTGAGTCTCCTTAGGTTGCAACTGCTTATTAGGAATGAATTGTGCTTCTGAAAGAATAGGAGAGTTAAGCATTAAAAATACCATTTGCTATCATTCTAGAGAGGTTTTTTTCTGTAGAATATGAGAGATAAATGCAATTAAATGTGCAGTTTTACCACCAGGAGCTTTGCATGAGGTGATGCCCCACGTGATCGTCTTGACCCCACAGACCAAAGTTTTCACTAAGCTCCGGCAATCCGTGACCTGAAATGTCTGCTTATCTTCTTTTTCTTTCTCCCCTTGTTTTTCAAACACAGGTACTGGTGCAGGGGCCACGGGAGTGGCTGGGGCAGGAGATGGGACAGGAACAGGGGCTGCATTTGCTGCTGTGGGCACTCCAGGTAAGGCAGCTTCAGCTGCTCCAAGCTCAGACTGGGGCTTGCACTTCTTAAAAATGACAGACAGCTGGTAACGTGCTATGGTGTGGAATTTCAGAACAAACACCTAAGGCAGAGAAGGAGGGGCAGATCAAAGAGCAGGGAGGGAGGGAAAGAAAAAGAAAATAAGTTTCTTCTTCAAAAATCATCCTAAATTTAATAGTACTAATATTTCAAATCAGCATACTGAGATCAATTAAATTTACAGCTATTTTTGAAGTCATTCAAATGACAGCAAACATTTTTAGGTGCATCAATAAACTAGTTTGCCTTCTTCAAACAACTAGTGCATCCTTGATTTTCAAAAATGCAAAAAAACACCTCCATATAAACATCCTTAAAAAGGATCATTAGGTCTTCAAAGAGCAGGTATTTCTAATTGTACAGATTGTACTGTGCCATGTCGAGGACCTGTGTGAAGCCTGTGTTAAGCCTCTTTCAGGGCTTAAAAAAAACCCACAACAAAAAGCACATCCATAACCAGAAGGCATTAAAAATACAATTCTTGCATACTCTTATGCAAGAAAGAAAATATTATAATTAACATTTAGAATAAAATTATTTTTTAAAAAACCCAAGCTACTCAAAACAGATATTCAATTTCCTGCTTTGAATCTGGCCACTAAATGAAGCTGAATTGACAAAGCAGCTCCACTACACTTGAGATATTATCCCAGCTGCAGAGCATTTTAAAGAGCCCTTCTCTGAAGCACTGAAGTGAAATACAGTACATATTCTCATATCTGAAGAAAGCAGAAAGTAAGATGTGATTGACAACATACTACAAAACAGGATATCCAAGCAATTATCAAATGCTTTAAACAAATCAATACCTCCAGCATTCTCATAAGGATGTCTCTACCATTTCCATTTTCCTGCTCACTTTTAGACCGGATGCAGTCTACCAAATTCAGCAGAAGCTTGCAAGACATGGTCTGGATGCTGCTTGGCAAGGATTCATCATCAATGTTCTTGGCAAACAGCTGCACAGCCAGGGAGAGGTCATTGAGAGGCAAATGCTGCCGGACATGATGCACCAGGTCTGCCAGAGTGCTGTATGCAAGGGGTCTAAACCAAAACAGGGAGAGAGGAAAACACATTGAGCACAACTAAAAATGTTGTTGAGTAAACAAATAATTACTCCCTGGAGATACTGCCAAATTTCTCAGTGTAAATTTTCTACTTTCATATGCAAACCCAGAGTTCACAAGGGAATTTTAACTTGTGCAATCTAACCAATGATGCATCAATCTATTCCACAACTCTGGCATTGCCTCTCTGATCTTTCTTTCTTCACTGCAGAACACCCCTCCACATATTTTCATCCACATGAGGTTAACATGCATGTTAGCCACATTTTGAGCAGTGCTGGTAATCTGTTTCATCTGTTTCATAATTAATCATAAATGATGCATGATTTCAAAAGCAGTTATGAAAACTGATAAATTTTCAAAGTCATTTCATTTCAATACCAGGTAAAGAATCTTAGGAGAGCAAATACTCCTAAATCTAATTCACGTTGTCAATAAGGTACACTTGATACTTTAACAAAAGGAAGGCATTCTCCTAGTTCAGATACTAATTTGGTCTGCAAGCTCACCTAAAATTTAGACCACTGAAGATTTAGAAAGTTAAGTATGCTCTCCATTTACTTTTTCAATTGCAAACAAGTAAGTTTTAAAGTGTTAATTGACAAAACAGTCTAAATCTCATTCAGGTTTCACACTGGACATAAGATATAAGGTGTTTCATGAAATATTGGGGAGATAATGAGCTAGTTTTTCTGTTTTGGTTGTCCTCCACAACTCAAAAAACTGAAATCATCTTCATACCCATTTTTTTAAATTTTGACCTACACTCATATTACCATGCTGTGCCATCAAAGTGTTAAACAAAAGCTACCATTACAGCAGCAGAAGCTCTGCCAATATCTAGTAAAATTAGTTATTTGAAGCAAAGATTCAGGACCCTACAGAGAAGCTGCTGTGAATATTAATAATTTTCAAAGTGAGCAGCCCTGGCAGGCACTTAGATTGTTACTGTAAACTTTCTCATACCTCAGAGTCTCCCGGGCAGTGTATCCAGAGCCAATCAGTATAGATTCATCAAAGAGCTTGTCCATGCATGGAATAAATTCT
>JANRGV010000045.1:9614044-9629205 GCA_024734035.1 Alethe castanea | reverse complement strand
GAACGGCCCGCCTGCGGCCCCCCGGCTCCCTCCTTTGTTGCTCCCGGAGGCCGCCGGCAGCGCATGGGCGCGACGGAAGCGCCCGAGCCCAGTTCCGGCCGCCTCCTCCCGGTGCCGCCTCCTCCCGGTGCTGCCTCCCGCGCCTCTCCCCGGGCGGAGGCGGGCGCGCAGCTCCGCGGCACCGCCCGCTCCCTCTGCCGGCCCCGCGACCCTCGCACGGCCCCGCCCGGCCCCGCTGCTGCCGGTAACAGCGGGACCGGAGTTACCGGGGCAGGGCCGGCCGCGGCCGGTGCCTCCGGCCAGCGCAGGGCCCAGCCCGGCCCGCCGGCGGCGAAGCGCCCTGGGAGGCTGATCCGAAACAAAACGGCGGCCGGGAGTGAGAAAGGGCTTCGAAATGTTGAGTTCAAGAAAATAAAAAAAATAAAAGTGAACGAATTAAAACCAAAATATACAAAAAGAAACAGGAAAAAACAAAATAAAGCGACAAAAAAAGAACGCCAGAAAACCACATCCCGGCGCTTTTGCTCTCGCTTCTCGCCAGCAGCGCACCCGTTACAGGCCGTTCGGAGCGCTGCGGGACCGGTAACAGCAGCCGAGCTGCCCCCGGCAAGGCATCCCCGCGCCACCGCAGGAATCCTTCATACGTGCCTGCCGCAACCAAAGCGCAGCGCAAACCCCTTCCCAAACGCTCCGGGGTGTCCCCACGCCCTCGGCAGACGCGAGGCATGTGTGGTTTTTATTGACTATCTGTTTAAGCCGCCGGCAGCTCTGCAGCCCGGTGGCGCTGGCAGCGCGGTCCCGCAGGAACTGCCCCCGGGAGAGGCGGGGGAGCGGCCCGGGGGCGCGGACACAGCAGCCGCAGCGCGGCCGGACCCGCTCCCGCTTCGAGAGCCAGCCCCAGAGCCGGCCCCGCGGCCCTCAGCATGCTGTTCTGCGCGCTGCTGCTGCTGCTGCTCCTGCTGCAGCTCTGCCACGGTCGCTCCCCGGCTGCAGGTAAGGCGAAGCTTGCGGGGGCGAGGGCTCAGACCTCAGGAGTGAGCTGCATCACGGGTGGGGATGGTTTCCTGCCCAAGCCTGATAGTTGTGACAAGGGATGGAAGCAGCTCAGACTTTATTTTCAGGCGCTGCGATCTTGGTGCCTGCACTGAAGGTGGGGCATCCCGGGCAGCCAGGGTTCTGCTTTGCACTTCCAACCCAAAAGCTGCGCTTCTGTTTCCTCCGCTGACCCCGCGCCGCGGGTCACAAGGCACCGGGGCAGCTGCTGTCCCTCGCTGTGGCACTCACAGAGCTCCGTTCTGCAGAGAGAGGTCGGAAAGGCAGGAGAAATCCCTGAACTGGATGGAGAGTCTTGTTGTGCCAGTCACTCCCTGGGTGACCTTGGGTTAGCCACTGAACCTCCAGCTGCTGCAGCTGTTGGGCTGGTATGGCCCTGATTTGTAAAGCGCTGATAACCTCCAAGGAGAAGTGCCAGATAAGCACGAGGTAGTCGGCTATTTTTTTCCTGAATTCTGCTGAAACCAAGTGGAGCGTAGCCTGAATCTTCCAGAGACATGAAACCTCCCTCAGTCAGGTTTCATCAAATCACAAGCATTTCTCTTTTAACTCAAAAAACTGAACTCAGAGCCATTTCTTGTGCTGTGGAATGGGAACAGTAGTGTTACAGTTCAGTTCTTCTGCCTTCAGAATCGTTGAGCACCTGTAATCTGTAAAATGAAATGCAGGCACAAACTCTGTCTCTTCCATCCCATCCCAGGCTGATGGGTGCAGAAAAGCCAACACAGGAGTTAACTGGCCCCAGTGCTCCCTTCCTATTAGAGGTCATGGATGAGGGAGAAATGCAGTTTCTAAAGGTCAAAGATTCAGGTCCCTGATTCAGTCTTGTGGCTGCTGAGACAGGATAAGGAAAGGCACCTGCATTAGAACCTCCAGCTCTTTTGCTCTGCCCAGCACTGGTGAAGAGAGGAGAGCCAGGCCGAGCTCAGATACAGGGAAAGGAGCATGCTCCGTGTAGGAGGCAAGCAACCAGATCCTGTTCCCAGCTCTGTCCCAATTCATGGCTATTTTGCATTTCCTGTTGTTTTGGGGCTTGGGGGTTGATTTTGTTGTTTAACACATGCACATCCTTTAATGCTGCTGCACTGCTATTTTTTGGGAAAATTTAGTGTATCCTTTCCACAAAACTCAACACTGCCTATTGCAGGAGTTGTAAGATCTGAAGTAAGCAATTTGGTTCTACATGGCAGAGAAGATAATGGTGAGTCATTCTGAGCAGCAGAGCTGGTTCAGTATCACAGGTCCTGCACCTCTAAATATGCCTTGATATTTTGTAGAATCATAGCATGGGTTGGGTTGGAAGGGACCTTTAAAGGTCATCAAGTTCAACCCCCTGCCACGAGATCTGGTAGCTCAGACCCCCCAATCCAACCTGACCTTGAATGTTTATACTGGGCAACCCATGCCAGTGTTTCACCACCCTCATTGTGAAACATCACCTCCCTCAGCCTGCTAGCTGATTTTTATCTCAGCCTCATATCCTTCTTGGGTGCACATTGTTGGCTTAAGTCCAGATTTTCATCCAGCAGTACCCCTGCATCCTTCTCTATCCCTTCATCCCCCAACCTGTACTGAATACCACAGCTTGTCCCAATCCAGATGCAGCACCTTGCACTCAGCCTTGTTCAACCGATGAGGTTCCCAGGGGCACACATTTTGAGCTTGTCCAGGTCCCTCTGGACAGCAACTGATCTGCCACTAGAGCATGGTACAACTTTCATTTACCTTGGGATTTTTGGTCCCCCCCGGAAAAGGAAATTTAAGATTTACCATAGCACAGAAAATGCTTTTACTGAGTTTTTTATATTTACTTATGAGGAAAGTTAGAGAAGCTTTTCAAGAGAGCTGGTAAAGGAATTTGGTGAATGAAATCTCACTTGAGTTTGAAAGTTTACATTTTTTAGGACAGAGATTAGAGTTGAGCCTCTTCCAGTAGCTGGAAGTCTAGTGATCATGTTAGATCATTAGTGACAATGAACCTACAGCCAGCACCCTGGGTGTAAAACCTCATCAAAGCTTTTGTGATGTTCTAGTCTGAAGCTGTCTTCTACTATGAACTTTCTAGGACCCAGTCTGACATATTACTTACTGCTATTTATTTGAACTCATATACACATGCAACAGTTTCTGTTCCAGATATTTAAACAATAAAAAATTATGGTGGCAAAGTCTTTGCTGGGATGAGTGTCGTTGTGAGTCGTAGAACTAGAGCTGACTAGTTAAAATGTATAAATAAATAAATGAAATTTAAAATGTCATACAACAAGGTTTGGTTTACTCCTTTTCTTCTGATTTCCACAGAGTTGTATAGTCTGGAAATAACCAACAATGGTCCTATCACAACGGGAGCTCAAGCTACTGTTCAGGCCAGGCTAAGAATGAGGAACACAAATGTCACATCAAACTTGTATCACTTCAACTGGGTTTATGCTCCTCTGATTCTGATAGAGAAATCTGAGCAGCAGTTTAATTCTGGAATTAATGTGACTGGTGAATTTCCTGGCACTTTCCCTGTGTCTGTCTGGGTGACTCACAGAAAATGTTGGTTGTGTCGGCCGATTGCAAGAAACATCACCGTGCTTCAGATCACAGGTAAAATGGGTAAAATGGCTTTAAAACCTGTCCCTCTCCAGGAACTCAGTATATATGCCCTTGCCAGCATCAGGAAGAAAGGCAGTGTAAATATGGCTCCTGACAACAGAGTTTGATCTGTAGCCCTGTGGCTGAAGGTGGATTTGAGTGGCATGGTGCAATTATTTCCATTACAGCCATGCTCTAGTCTCTCTACATCCAGGAAGAAAGTGTGGTGCTGCCTTCCTGCCTCTGCCACTTAGAGAAACTGAACTAGAAACCAGATGCTTCAGCAGCTGCAGTTCACACATCAGCATGGGTCAGTGGTGCCCAGCCTCCTAGAACAGTGCTGCTTCTACTGCCTCCCAGCATTTCTAGACCTGAAGTCAGGATGACCATCAGCAATGACCATCTGCTGTTTTTCCTTGTTGCATGACACAGCAAATCTTAGGCCATCAGCACAGCAGAGCATTACATTTTCTTTTAAAGCTCTGAGTGTACTGAAATTGTATGCAAAGTCATGGCTGCATTTCCAAATGTTGCTGAGTGCCTGATTCTGAATCTAGATGCCTGATATTAATACCAGTTATTTTTAAATCAATAGTAAAAGTTTATATTGCACTCAATCAGTCCAGGATTATTTCTCTTAGTTCTATTGGATGTTTTATCATGACCCATTGTATAACACTAAATAAATATTTTAATTTCACTGCCTCATTTACACACATGACAAGACTGAGTAATAGATACAAAACACACTTACCCACTTGGACTGGGACACAGAAAGACTTACACAGTGCATCTGAAAGAATGTTTTGATACACACACAGACCGTGCTGTGGAAGCATGCTGTCATTCTTCTGTCATAGATGCTGTCATACATGCTGTCATTCTTCTGTCACATATGTTGTCATTCTTCTTCCTCCTTTTTCATTCTGCAGAATTTATCACAGGGAACCTCACCATTGCCCAGATAGAAGACAGCAGAGTTACCACACATGGTTCTAGTTCCTCCATGGACACAGTGACCCGAATTTCTTTCTCTCTTCATGACCCAAGTCATTACTTTAAGTCAGCATCATTTGTCTACAACTGGGATTTTGGAGATGGGTAGGTGTGGTTACTTTGTTAGCTTTAATGAATATTCAAGATGGCTCTGATTCAGCTGTTCTGATTCAGAAAAATCCCAATTAAATCAGACTATTATCTAGCAGTCTGCCTGCTATAAAAGTTATTTTCATAATTCACTGACTATTCCTATTCAATTTTGTGAATTCGTTTAGCATTATCTTTAGTTTATCTAATTAAAAATTGAGAGATTTACTCTGGATCTTGTACTAATTGTAGTTCTACAGGAAATACCACAGACATAAATCCTCATTTATATGGACATAAAGAAGAATTAGAACCACAGCCACTGGAGCATTGTCTGTAAAGAAAAAATATTCAAGCTTGTCCTTTTTTAAACCAGAAATATGCAAGCACTTGGTAAAAGGCAATTTTGATTCTCCATCTTTTCCTGTTGCACACAGAGTGTACCAGATTACCAAGGAACCCTTTGTCTACTGCAACTGCTCCTCCAAGGGGAACCGCACAGTGCATCTGAAGGCTGTAGCTGAATGGGAACAAACTGGAAGCGTCATACACGAAAGAGAAACTATGCAGAAAACCGGTGATTTTAGCACAGCTCTGGAGCTCTTGGGTAAGTGAAGTGTTCTGGCCTTCAAAGCAGAACTAACCCTGGATTTACGGATACAATCTAGTATGTACAGATACAATCTAGCTTTGACATGGTAACACAACTTCAACATTGTTTCACATGGAATGATTGGGCAAAGTCAATCAATGAAGTGTTTCCATTGCAGAATTGACTTCTTGCTCTTCTAGGGCAGAAAAACGGGGTTAAAATATAAAATCTTCAGTTTCTTTTTAATCTTACAATTTTACTATCTTTTGTAAAAGCCTCACACACAATTCAAACAATAAAGTATTTATGGTAACTTATGGTGGAATTGTTTGTTCAGTTTACATCAGCTATCCCTGAACAATAAATTAGTTAAATCAAGCATCAGGAAAGTCTTATTGATTTGATCAGCTTCAAGAGTAAATAAACACAGAACTAAAAATGTAAAGAACTAATAAAGTTGATTATACATACTAAAAAGCAGTCAGACAAAAAGTCAGGAAACTTACAACTTCTCTAGTGGTAGGTTTCCTTTTGGGTTGTGAGATAAATAGTATTACTTGTGTGACTGGTGAAGCTCAAATCTGCAAGTCTGTGGAAACAAACCTTCACTGGGATACCAGAGAGACTCAAGTTTATGTGTGGAGGGTGACATGCTGGCTTTTCATCTCTTCTCAGATGCTGTTAAAAGTATTAACATAGTGGGCTCCAGAGAGACTCACGTAATGGAAAACTTGAATTTATCTCTTCATATCAATGGCACGTAAGTAGCAAACACAACTTTTTCCTCACCCCCAAAATTGTCTCTTTAAGTGTTCTCCCCCAGTGTTTCCTAAAAATAGTCAATTGAGCCCCACAGAACAATTATCTTTAAAAACCAAAACCACCTCCTCCCCCCACCCATAAAATACTGTTGAATATTGCATTTTCCTGACTTGAAATGCCATGAGCTTTAAGAGTCTGAAAGACCCTGCATCTCTACAGAAAAAGTAGAATCCTCATATGTAAAGCAAATGTTATTTTTTTAAGTCTTTGGAAAGGGAAAGTTGAAAGACAAGTAGCCAGAGAAATAGTGAGAGGAGAATACATCTGAAAACTCCTTTCTGAACTTTCCTCCTTCACCAATTTCCCTGCTATTAAATTGAAATATATTCCAAGTCCTGTTGCATAGCAGCAAAGCTTGACTGGCATAGGGGATTAATAGGTTTGGGGTGTGATTCTGGCAAAGTTCAGATTGCTACAAGATGAATAAGACAGAATAAGACCCCATGCAGCAAGGTTCATAGAAAAATAGGAAGAGTTGTGAGCACCTCAATCCCAGCACAAGCTCTCTCAAGTTGCTGCAGCATTAGAACATGTTGGAGTTTTGGAGGGAGCAGCACCCAAACAGAGTCATTTACCAAAGGCATGAACAGTCCCAACAGATAAAGCAGCAGAGTTTGCATTCAGAAAGTGAAAGGCACATTGGCAGGAATGGGAACTGGAGATGTCATCCCAGTAAATGTGAACAGCCAAAAACTATGACAGGCAAACCTGAGATCACTAAGAGTAGGCTTGGTGACCTCATAGTCACAGGGCTGGGGCTGATGCAAGAGGAGTTTAAGATAGAGATGCAGTGACAAAAACAAAGCTAGAAAATGAGCTAAACACACAAACATGATTCTTTCTTTAGCAAAGATTGTTGTAAAGAGATAAGAAACAAAATACTAATAAAATAGAGTAATGAAAAGCTCTGTCTGCTGTCAGAATCAAAGTCTACAGTGCATAAGATGAGTTCAAGCAGGATCTGTTGAAACAAGGATCTGGAAAGGTAAATAAAAGGCTTCAATTAAATGTGGTGAGAAGCCACATGGCCATGAAGTGGGTTCCCTTAAATAAAACCCCTTTTGTTAATGTAAGGGAATGCTGTGATCCTTGAAATTTACTAACATTTTCCAGCCTTTGTGCAGAGCTCATATTCTTTCCAGTTTCATTTGCAGGGTTTTTAAATTAAGACAGTCTTGGGTGTGCTTCAGTGGTAAAGACAGTGATTTTGTGTGAGAAGGACAAAGAAAAAAATGCCTTCCCTTGGAAGTGCAGGAAAAAAGATTCCTTTTATCTGTATTGAAGAAGGACTAAGGAGTTTTTACACACAGTGGCCTGCTGATGACCCTTGCAGGTATTCAGCTCTCAGCTGCAAGACCTGCCTTTATAGAAGCATCACAAAGAACTTTTTCATTTGGCATGTGTTATAAACCAAACAACAGTGCAGTTGATTATTTCTTCATTTATATTTAAATTAACTTCATTCATTTCGAAATTATCCTGCTATTTTAACCAAGATCTTTGCAGAAATTTTTTTCAGAAGTTTTCACCTTTTTTAATTTTACCTTTTTGCTCTTGTCGTTTCAGCCCACCACTGGCATTATGCTGGCTTATAAAATCCGAGTGCATTCCACTTGAAGGTGACAAGTGCCATCTGGTGGAGATCAGTGGCTCCTGCTACAACCTCAGCCACACCTTCAGGGACGCGGGGCAGTATTGCCTCAGTGTCAGGGTGGAGAAGGGCGTGACGATGCTGCAGACGTACCACGGGATCAAAGTGCGGCCAGCAGGTGAGGGGCAGCGACTCTGAGCAGCATGGAGAGTCCCAAACAGGTCAGGGACAAGCGTGGATTAACCAGCCTGAAGATGAGGTTTCAAAAATGTGGTGTAGACCCCTAAAAGGAGAGGAATAAAAGGGAAGTGAGAATTTATAATGTGCTTGCTGTAATTGCTCTGAGCTTCTTGTGTTCTGCTGAACTCTTAGTCCCAAGAGTGTCTTGAAGCTACTAAGTACACTGGGAAGGCTGTATTACTTAAATGAAATATTTTTCACTTTAAATAGTCCAGCTTTTGTAGTTAGAGAGGATAATGAGGAAAATGTATGTATCTGTAACACTACCTTAATTAAGCAGTCCCAATTCTTTTTTGTTTAGTTTAGTTATGACTTTTTGAGGGTAGATTTTTCTAGGCCTCCATTTCATTACAAGTCTCTGTCCCTCCTGCTGATGACCCCAGCTGGCTCCCCCATGCATGGTCACACGTGCCCCTCTTGGGTCCCTAAACCATCTGGGAGAGTGGTTAGGTGGCCAAGTGAAGAGGACAGGGCTGTGACACAGACTGGTCACACTGTGTCACTGTGAGCCAGCTCTGTACAGACAGAGAGCACCCCAGAAGGCACTATGTGCATTCAGGGCTGGATCCTCTGTGCTGGAGGCTCTTGGCTGCTGTGGAGATGAGAGTCCTTCCTGTCCTCTTGGGGTACCACAAACACCCTGGGGAGTCAGGAGCTAACATATGTGAGTGGGTGGAGGTTTTTAGGCTCTTCAAGAGAAAAGAGGGCATAAAGAGAAAGACCCTTACAAACCCCTCTCCCACTCCTGAGATTTCAGTAAAATCTGGAGTGATCAAGGCTGAAAAGTTTTTTACACACATCCCTTCTTTTCCCTAAAAATACTTCTAAACATTTCTTCATTGTTTCCTTCTCGCTGTTGCCTTTTTCTGGAGCATTGTGTCACTCCAGGAATGTGTCCTTGTGCTTTTTCCTAGGAATCCACCCAGCTTTCTTTGTCCTGCTCTGCACTGCTCTGGTTTCAGTGATGCTGGCACTGGTGCTATACACAACTTTTCGAAGTAACACACAAAAAGATCTCGTGGAGGTATTCAGTTACTCTTAGTTTGAGCTGGGATAGTTCAGCCATGAAAGCTATCTGATATGAAAGGTTCTTTAATCCCCAGACAAACAGAGCAGGAGGGAGAATTTCCCTGGTAAATGTGATCTGTTCCACCAAAAAATCCTAGCAGTGTAGGCAAATGAAGAAACAGCCATGCTCTGGCTTATTGCAGAGAACTCTAAATTGCCAGAATAATAATGGGCAGTTTGTTAATATTCCCAAGCAGATGCTTGCATTGAAGTATCCATTTCAGAGGATCTACCTCAGAGTAGTTACATGAAAGAAAGCAAGGAGACAGTGCAAGAGGGTACAGGATAATAAAAATGGAGGGGTATGTAACCTAAATCAGCCCTAAATTGTTACTTACCTCTTGTATGTGGCCTCCATCTCCCCAGCTCCCTTCCATCTCTAATATACTTTCACTTTCTACAAAAGGCATTTGCAATAAGCAAAGTTCTTAAATCAAAAGTAGCTTTCATGGTACTTTGGAAAGTACCTAATGCCCTCTCCACTGTGCCACAATATAAATGATGTACCTCTAGAGACACTGCCTATAAGCCATGTGCACAGCAGCTATAAATCAGAAGTCTATTTGAAGTTAGTGGCTGAGTGAAAATGGTTGAGGACCAAGTGCCATTTGTAGCCCAGTGTGTTCTTGCTGAACTTGAGCCAGTGGGAACTGAACTAAAAATTATCTTTTTGATGTTCCTTTTCCAGGTAGCTGACTTTGACTTTTCTCCACTGTGTGATGAACACCGGTCTAACCGTTCCAAGTCAGGCTGTGGCCCAGGGTGTTGCAGATCATGTCTTCTTCAACCATCAAAAGAAGCTGCCTGGGAGAGTCATGAACTTCTACATTCACTTTACAAGCCAGTCAAAATGTACACACTGTGAAGAACACATTTGCACTTTGGTTGCACTAACTGTCTAACTTTCTCACTTAGGCTAAGTCAAAAGCCTGGTGCTGCATGAATGGTTTGGTTTTGCCACTGCAATGAGGCTCACCACTTTAAGTCCAGCACTTGAGTACTTCATTCCCTGAACTTAAAAAGAACAATAAATACAGTAAAAGTAGCTTTGTATTTTTAACTTATGCAGGTGTGTACATTTACAGCTGTAAATGCAGCATTTTATTCTAATGAAAGATTGTTTTATGTGCAGGTTTGCTAAATTCACTACCTCTTGTAATTTCTCTGTTCCTTCTGTTGTTTGTTTCAAAGAAGAAAATGCCTAAGACAAACATACCTCTTTTCCTATGTACAACAATATTACTGGAAATGGAAGTCACCCAAAATACTGTTGAATGTGTATTTTTTCTATCAAGGAACTGATGTGTCCAGATTGAAAACAGAGGAGGTGTTTCCAATGAGCCAGACTACCTAGTTATGTTGTCCTTTTTGCTGTCTTAAAAAACCCCTTTTTAAGCTAAAGGACTTCTGTCAAACTGCAGTAGTGATGACATACTCACCTGCTAGCCCTATTTTGGTCCTGCAGAAACCTCCATGTGTCCACCACTTTCTAAAATAGAGCAGCCCTCTAATCTGTATAAGTAGCTTTTTTCAGGCTATTCATGCTTCTTTTTTATCACATATTGCTCCCCAATAAGCCATCAAAGGTCCTCTTCCAAAAAATGCAACAAACAGTAGTTCAAAGCTGTTCAGCAAAACATATTTAATTGAAATTCCTAATCAATGTTCAAGGTTGTATAATCTCCATGCCTGTTGCAGACTATCATTTACTCTCAGCTTCCTGCTCAGCCAGGCTTTGCCCATCAGCATTTCGAAGTACCCTGGAGGCTTTTAAACAGAAGTGCCTTTGTGTCCACTTCTTTTTTAAAATGTGACACACCCTCCCCAGCTCTGCTTAAAGCATATGGGTATTGTGGGCTTGGGGATTTTCATAGTTTCTCAAGTGATTGGAAGATAATTATCTGAATGTGAGGGGATTTACCATGAGGTTTTTGGGGTACTCATCTCACATGTTCAACTTCTTTGCTTCCTCAGAGGAGCCCAGAGCTTCAGTTCTTCTGTGAAAGAAATTACATGACCCTTAATTAACTTGATACTCTTGAGATAGAATAGGATCATGTAAGATAACAAATCCTATAAACCCAAGTGTTTGTCAAAATGTCCCATCCAAAGAGAACTTCTTTCAGCTTTAATTCCAAAGAGAAATGGTATTTCTAAGCAAGCTTGTTGATTAAGAGTGGTGTTCTTTGCATCCTTTCTCTGTGCTCTGGTATCAAACTCTTATCTCCAGCCATATTCAGTTACTGCTAAGAATGTGCCTCTCTTTAGCAAAGCTACTGTGCCTGAGATCTTCAGTTTTATTGTTTATTCCTGAGATCCCAGCCCTCTGAGCCACTGCCAAAGGCAGTGACTTGTTCTGGGATGTCAGTGTGGTTTGTCAATAGCTACATGGTCCTTGGTCAGTGGGAAGAAGAGATCTCTGATATGCAAAATGCAGCTCAGAGTGATGAGTCCCGAGACAGACTGCACAGGGGTTTCTGCAGCCAGAATATAGTTTGGGCTTCTTTTATTACATTTGTGAAAGATATATGGCCCTTGCAGTTGTAATGCACTTAAAGACAGCCCATTGACATGTTAATGGATGTGTAAAAAGGCCTTTCCTCTCATATTGTACTGCTAGCAAAGACAGTATCTGTGAGAGCAGACTCAGTTATAGACACATGAAACTGCCATCTTTTGGGCTCAAAACAGACCATGTGAAAGGAATACGAGTTATGCTTGGCCCTCTTTTGAATGAATAGCCAGGTGATCCACAGGGTGTCATGGGGTGTTAGGCCATGAACTTTGCTGCTTTGGGTTTTTGCATTTGTGGTCTCCTCCATGTGTCCAAGCCAAGATACAACTGATTATGCCAAACCTGGCAAAGTAGTTATCAACCCCTGTCAAAAAAGTGGGACATGGAGTCGCAGATACAAAAGACAGGCCTAAGAAAATCCCCAATTTCCTGTTGAGAAAAAGAGAGCAAATGTCCTTCAGAAGAATATTGAATACTCTTACTCTCTGCCTAGAGGAAAGAAAGGATGGCAAAGGAATCATATGATTCAGGAGGGTAGAAAAGATAAAGTGCTGCAAAGTAGAAAGGCAACACTATCAAATACTGGAAGACACTTCTTCAAGAGCAGGGAAAAATAGAGGTTAGAAAGGAAGACATCTCTGGGGAGGGGGGAAAAACAGTGGAGAAAGTACACTTAAAAGGGTATGTCAAGAAGCAAATTAACCAAGAAAATTTAAACAGCCTTAGCAAATTGAAATATAAGTATGAGAAATATTCACATGAATATGTTCTTGAATCCAATATGAAACTGCTTCCTGCACAAAAGACTGATCTGTGGGTTTGATAAATGCATCTGAAATTGAAGACAAAAGGTAATTGAGCAGTTCAGGATATAGCAATGAGATTAGTGGGACGTAGCAAGGATCAGTAGGAGGATTCATTTTGATAACCTTAGAAATCAATGACCTGCAAAAAGGAATGTTCAGCAAAACCATCAAACTCACTGACTCAAAACAATAGTTGGTGAGTGCAAAGCCAAAGAGCCATTAAATTCAGGTGATAAGCAAGAGTGTGGGCAGATAAAAAGTGTATGCAATGAGAACTTTTTACAAGGAAATGCATTTGAGCACAGAAAGATTCTGGAAATGCACAGTAGAAAAACACACAGTAAAGCAAAAGAACTTCTGTTACTCTGTAATTTGTCATCTAAACCATGATGTTGGTTTGTGCAGTAGTTGTGGGGACAAATCAGCCTTTTATCTTAAAAACAGAGCATGAAGCTCCGTGGCTGAATGGGTCAAGGCTGAATTTTCTCTTTCATCTCTGGGAAGGAGATTACACAGCCCAAGCTGTGGCCACACTTTGAAGACACAAGGCCTCTTGCATTTGCTTGGTGCTGTAGGAACAGAAGTTTTCTCATCAAAACGAAGGTGAAGAACTTAATACTTAAATGCTCAGCTTTATTATTAGATAATCAGCCAACACTTCACCTTGATTTTGTGCCAGTTTCCATGGAAACTGAAATGCCATCCTGCAGCTGTTAAAAAATTGTTCAGATCCTGCAGATCTCAGCTTTGACAGCACACTATGCTCTACAAATGTGGATTTTTAAATTGCAGACACTTAAGCGGGGAGCATAGAAGTTCCAAAAACTTCTTTCAGAGCTGGGTATACTCATCTCCAGCATGTGTAACTCCTACAGCAGCATGCACAAAGAGAGCAGTCACAGCAGATCATGGAATCACGAAATCATAGAATGGCCTGGGTTGGAAGGGACCTTACAGATCATTTTGTTCCACACCTCTGCCATGGTTGCACTAGACCAACCTGGCCTTGAGCATTTCCAGGGATGGGGCATCTACAGCTCTGTGTATCCTGTGTCAGGGCCTCAACACCCTCACAGTAAACAATTTTTTTTCTGGTGTCTAGATTAAACCTCCTCTCTTTCAGCTTGAAGCCATTCTGCCGTGTCCTGTCACTACATGTTCTTGTGAAAGGTCTCTCTCCACCTTTCTTGTCATCTCCCTTCAGATAAGGGAATCAGGTCACCCCAAAGCCTTCCCTTTTCCAGGCTGAACAATCCCAGTTCTCCCAGCCTTTCCTCACAGCAGAGTTGCTCCATTCCTCTGATCACTGTGCTGATCTCTGGACTCATCCAACAGCTCCCTGTCCTTGCTGTGCTGGGCCCCCAGGTGGGGTCTCACCTGAGCAGGGCAGGGCAGAATCCCCTTCCTCTATCTGGTGTTTTATAAACTACTGCAGTGGTACAACTGTCACAACTACAGGAGCAGATCATACTAAGCACTAGGGAAAGACTAGCCCAGCCAAGTAATTTTCTAATGCATTTACTCACAGCAGTCTTGGGAGGCAGGAAAGTGATTTTATCACTATTCACTGGAGGCAGAAGGGAGCCATGCAGAGATAGGGAGCTTGCTCGAGCAGAGGCAGCTGCAAATACCTGCATAAAATTTGAGATTAAAAAGATTATTACCATCTACCAAATCCTTGTCCTTCTGTTGGAAATTACATAACTTTTCTAATTTTTAATTAACGGTTTAAATTAATTTAAATTAATTATTTTTATTTATTCATAACCAGCGTATTAATTATAAGCAATGTGTTATATCACTTTCAGCCAAAATTTAGCATGAGCAGGTTTTTAGGGAAAACTATAGAAACTTAAAGTTTCACTAAGTTAACTTCGATACGCTTCAATGAGCAAGGCCTGGGAGAGAATGATGTATTGTTGAAACTGGATACAAGAAGTGAAGCATTCATGGGCTACAAACATGTTTTCCAGGAGCCAGAAGGTAAAGAAGAAGATAACAAAGACTCAGTATATTTGTGCTGGAAAATCCCTGCTGGAGGAAAAAAAGATACTAAGAAGACTAAAAGTACAAATTAGCACGAACAGTGAGAAATCCATAACTAAGAGAGGACAGAATAGTAATTAATGAACGAAATGTGTGATTTGGAATCAGTGAGCATTAAGCTCTTTGCTAAAAATATACAAACAAGTGAAGAAGTTTTGTATCAGCATCTTGTGCGGAGGCCAGAAAATTTTGTCGGACACACAGACACACACTGGAGCAAGAATAAAGAACAGCTCACCCGCTAGCACTAAAGGCGGTGTCAGAGGGTTTGTCCGGCCCGGAGGGTTTAGAAAGGCGCTGTTCATGTTTGTTTTCCTGCGGCTCCGGGCCCAGGCCGGGCCCCGCGGCGCGCGGGCCGGCCGGCAGGGGGCGCCCTCCGCGCGGGGATCTCCCTCAGGCGCCTCAGCGCCATGGCCGCGCCGGGGAGCGGGCGGGACGGGACGGGACGAGGGACAGCACAGGCTGAGGGACGGGACGGGCTGAGGGACAGCAAAGGCTGAGGGACAGCAAAGGCTGAGGGACGGGACGGGACGGGACGGACTGAGGGACAGCACAGGCTGAGGCACAGTCTGAGAGACGGACTGAGGGACGGACTGAGGGACGGACTGAGGGACGTGACGGACTGAGGGACGGGACAGACTGAGGGACAGTCTGAGGGATGGACTGAGGGACGGACTGAGGGACAGTCTGAGGGACGGGCTGAGGGACAGTCTGAGGGACGGGCTGAGGGGCGGCCGCTGCCCCGAAAAACAGCGGCGAGGG
>JANRGV010000045.1:9577678-9613944 GCA_024734035.1 Alethe castanea | reverse complement strand
ACAGACTGTGGGACTGTCTGAGGGGCAGTCTGAGGGACGGACTGAGGGACAGTCTGAGGTCCGGACTGAGGGTCGGACTGAGGGCCGGACTGAGGGACGGGACGGACTGAGGGACGGACTGAGGGACAGCCTGAGGGACGGGCTGAGGGGCGGCCGCTGCCCCGAAAAACAGCGGCGAGGGTGCAGTGATGCCCCGTGCAGCACTGAGATCACACTCGGGGTCATCGCTGTGCCGAAATGCTGTCCTGTACAGAGCAAGTCTTGTGTCCCTCACTGAAGGTGATGGATGGAGGATGGAGGGATGGATGGATGGACTGAGCATGTTGAGCACTCCTCAGGGAGAATTTTCTCTATTCAGTGCACTGAATGCCCCATCCCGCTATCCCTTAGTGGGACACACTGCATGGTTCAGAACTGGAGGGACGAGGTCCATCCTGTGAGCAGCAGCAGCTTCACTCTCCGTGCAGGAGAGCAGCTGTGAACTCTCGAACCACTCATTGGACACAAGGTCATCGAGTCCAGTCCCCAGCACCTGCAAGGCCACCAAGGAACCACATCCCCAGTGCCACATTCACACATCTTTTAAAGCCCTCCAGGGATGGGGACTCCCTCTTTCAATCTACAATGACTTACATTCAGGAAAACACAGAAAGCATCCCACAGAATAAAACACAACTGAGTATAAACATTTATGGAAATCACCTGAAGGTGCCCATGACTTCAGTGGAAGGTCTCAGAAACAGGGAAGCAGAAGAAGCAACAAACAGACACGTTCTGGTTTAATAACTCTGTAAGATTGGTCCTTTGTGGTAATATAAATTAGGACTTTGTCATTTAAGGAATCTTTTCAGACATAATTAAGACACGAAATGAGAATAGACCACAGCAATAAAAGTTCTTTATCTGATCAAAAGCATGCACTTAATAGCAGAAAAAAAAATTAATATTATGCCATAGGTTTTTAATGTCTTTTCAGTTGCCTGTCCTTAATCTATTCTTCTTTCATTAAATGCAAAGCACTTACAATATTTTGAATAAAATCAAAAAGGAAAAAATAATCTACAAATTCAAATGCACTTGCTAATTAAATAGCAATGCCCTTACTTCCATTCAGGCAATCTCGATAAATTACAGTCTTCCCATACTAATTAACTTCAAGTTTAATGGATTTTTCTCACCACCACAAGTTATGTAACAAAACACAACATGCTCAACTTTACAAAAACAAGTCAATATTGAAACTGGTCTCTTGATTGTGCTCCAGCAGAGCACTCAAACACGTGTGCAAGTGCAAACACAGGAGGAACAGCTCCTTGGAGTGGTGGAAGGTGCCCGATGGAAAGGTGAGCGGCCTTGCTTCAGCACAAGAGCCCAGTGCTCAGAACCACACTGAACTTGTGCACTGAGCTCCTGCACCTGCAAGTTCATGTCTAATACAAAAAAGCACTTTTTAGCCACTATCAGATTTTTTCCACCCTCAATGAATTTACTTGCAACGGATCCAGAGTATTTTTGTGGGTCACAGGGGACTGATTTACGACAGAGAGCGTGGCCTGTTCTCTGCCATCCCAGGCAAGTGCCCCACGCAGGAACACTGCAGCCACAAACATAGATGGAGTTGCACTTCTGAACAGAACCCCATCAACACAGAACAGTTCCTGGGAGGCTCTACATTTGCATGTTAGAGTGGTATTTTGTATTTAGTCAGACTATTAAAGCAAGATATTTCCCTTAGTAAATTATCTGCTTATTGGGGAGTTCATAAAGATTACCAGAAAGTAAGTTTGAGTTAAAATTGTGAAAACATAACAGCAGTCACCCAAGATGATCAGAAAATGAGTGCCAGTCCCTGACCCTGGGGAAGAGAGATGGGTCAATATAGTCTCCCTGAGCCACCAGGGAAACACCTGGAGGGAAACAGCTTGAGCTTTATATCTGAAATTACTCCAGGTAGATCTTGTGGAATTTTGAATTCTTTGAGTGATTTTTTTTTCCCTTTACTGCCAGTAGGATATTAATGCTCTACCCTGTCAAACAACTGCAAGATTCCACTTATGGATAAAATTATTCATACTCAGTAAGTGAGTGTTTCATATAACAGGTCCACCTCCACGGCAGAAGTGAGACATCCATTTCTCATAAATACCTCAGCTAGGACCTGCAATCTGAAGGATCCCTAAGACCAGTCCAGACCACACAGCTTGGATGAGGAGGGGGGAAACTTTCACAGCAAGTTGATTTCCAAATAGTCATTTTATTCAGATATTGTTATATTTTCTGCCCTGTTCTTTCCTTCTCTTTGGCTTGTTAATAAGTAGTGGGGGAAACCTGCTTGCAGACAGGATGACACCCTGTAATTAAAGGTAAAGTATTCTATTTAATTCTGTAGGAACAACATCATTTTTCTTAATACAGTGTGTGAAATGTGAAAAATCAGGTAAGCAGTACATACATTTTTTATTAACATGAAGACCCTGAACTATTACTAATGAAGTACAGAAAGAAGACAGGAGTCTCAGTAGGAAAATACCATCCATTAAATGTCTCCCTGGGGATCAAATGACACTTACAATTGAAAGACATTAACTACCTCCTACATTTCAATTGGTTACCAGCAGGATGCCTATTTGTAGAGATTTGTGCTGCCTGTTAGTGTTAGATGCCACATTAATATTTTCTGACCTTTGCAGTAGATAGTGCCCTTTTTTTCCACAGACCAGCAGCCTGATTTTTACCTTTTAAAACCGTTGATCCTGTTAAAGAATGAGCACAAGAGCAACTCTGTGAGTGTGCAGGGGCCTGCTGAAGCCGGTCGACCTGCTGAATATGTTCTAAATGTTTTCTGATACATGTTACCCTTTACAACAAGACTTCCAGGGTTCTTTCTGTAAAAGCATACCTGCCTTTTACTAAATGCCTATCACCAAAGATCAAAAGGCTTTTGAAATATTTCCCCTAAGAAAAGCAAAAAATAAGAACTTAGAAATTCATTCATTTCAAAACAGATTAATCAAAGGCAGCTCTTTGATCAGTAAAGGAAGTCCTCGGTTCCAGAACAATGAGCACTTTAATAGGGAGTGACTGCACCTCTCTGCTTGTGTTGTCCTTGAGGCATGTGTTGGCCTCTCATGGGTGTCACCACCAGGACACATCAACTTTTCATTATTGTACCACCTGAAAACTCAACACCTCCTTCCCATGCCTCCACATCTGTGGCCTCCATTTAGCTTCACAGTATGTGGAAATGCTTGCATTAGAGCTCCCTGTGGTTTTATTTACATATATGTATGTATGTGTCTATAGATACACACATCCAGACATACACATGTCCTCCTGCAGTATCTACAGCCATTCAAATGAGAAATGTGCAGTGATTTCTTCCTGCAGTGGGTTTTATGTGACCCCTATTTAAAAAAAAAAAAACAAAAAACAAAAAACAAAACTGTAGTCACAAATAGAAGAGATTAAGCAACAACGTCAAGGTCTGAGAGGAGGGATTACAGATCCCACATCTGCAGATGTTTGCAGCTCCTGACATTTGCAGCTCCTGTGATTTAAGGAGCTGTTCTCCTATGTCACTGCAGGACAGGCAAATATCTGCCACAAATAATCATCAAGAGATTCTACCTTTACAGCTTATTTTTGATCAAATGTTCAATACTTGCCATGCCCGCTGCAGAGGTGGTCACAGTTTAGTGACAAGTGAACTGAAACTGTCCTCTGGAGTATAGAACTCTTCAGGACAGAGGGGGCAATGAGGACACTGAACTATCAGGAATTCACCCCTTGCATGCTGCTCATTAGGAGCTACTACAAAATTATGAAATGCCAGTGACTTTGGGGAGAGTCATGGGGCAATAGGAAAGCAGTGGATATGCAGTTATTATTAACAGCCAGCATTCTGCTGGTTTTCACACCACAGACAGAACACAGATACGCATATTATGGAAAAATGAAATAATTTTTTTGAAATCTTACTTCTATCCTAGAAATTTCTGTTTCTTATACAACATTCCAAGTTTTAATGTATACTGTGGCTGGTTCATAGTGCTGTATAATTTTTAAAGCAGATGGGGCTTGTTTAGTTCCAAAGCTCTTGAGTATGCTGGTTTTAAATACAAACCTGGAAAATTTCCACCTAATTTGTGCTGCAAATTTAGCCTGATTTCACAGCAGCTGGATATGTTTCCCTAACTCAGTACTCTCTGAACACAACCTATACCTGTATATGCACATTGATGTTCAAGATAGATACAGAACCATGGAATGCAAATGTTTTCTCAGTGTACTTGTGGGACAACATTACTACTTTCATGAGATTTTACTGGAGTTTCTAAGGCAGGCATGGCATTAAGGATTCACATTCACTCCTTTATCACTGCAGCACATAGCACACTTGTGAAACTGTTGTAGAATTTTCTGAGAATTTACTTTCTTATTTTAAACAAGACAATTTTTTACATTCCTTCAACATTATAACCAAGTGCCTTTGTACCATCTGTCGAATTACCCACATGGAGCCATAAAAACCTTCTAAGATAATCTAATATACTTTTTATATGCTGGTGAGTGCCACAATTTGAAATATTTCTATTCAGATATGACATGGCTACTAATCAGTGCACAGTATCAGAGGACGAATAACCATTTTCTCTATTCAATAATATACAACACTGCAACATTTCAAAAAATACAGCATATAAGTTACCAACTCAGCATTGAATCTCACAAGTCATGAAGTTTTGGAACATGACACTGCATTGTTCAGATGTGAGAAAACCTGCAAGAGCCAAAGCCACAACAGTTTAAATGCGATATATTTTTTAGCCTAGAAATGCTGAGGATATATGTGGCTATTTTTTTTTAATTGCTTCCTTTCTCTTGAAAGGAAAGAAAGATTGTTCAGTTTCATTGTGGCACAGAGGGAACCACATCAGCTCTGAGAGCAAATAACACTGCAATCAAAGAGCCTTCAAGAGTGCATCAAGGATCCAGGAAGGCGCACTGAAACAACTCCTCGCCTTTGCTGTGTGGATTCAAGGATCCAGAGCTCCATGCTCTGAAAGAGTCAGAGACACCATGAGGGGAGGAAGCAAAACAAGGGTCCTCACATTCCAACACCTTGAATTCAGTTTGCCTGAGAACCCTCAAAATATTCTGAAAGCTGAAGTACTGATAGCTGCTGTTGACATTATCCTCCTCTCTCTCATACCTGAACACAGCATTTAATGTCACAGCCTGGAAGATGAATGTCCCATAGACAATCTGACAAGAAAACAAAACAAAAAGGGGGCACTGTTTCAGTGGATTGAGAGGAAAGTGCACATAATAAAGCACTTTTATCTTTTATCACAAAATTGTGTCAATAGTGCATGGACATTTTCAGGTCCTGCCTGGAACAACCCCACCTCTGCTTTGGAAAGTTGTCCTTCTACTTTTCTGCTTATCAAGATGGCTTCTTTGAAATAAACAACCCAGAACTGCAGAATTTCACTTATTGTGAAAGCGCTTTTGCAGTTCTTTGTCCTTTTTGGACTTTCCAGTAAGTCATTAAAAATGTTTGTCAGAGTACCATGCTAGCAGTACAATGTCAGGTATTTGGAAGCATTGCAGATCTGCCAGTAACTCTTGGCAAGCAGCAAAGATGCTCTTAGAATACAAAGCTCTACAGACATAAAGTAAACACATATATGGATCATATGATAAGGGGCATGTTCCACCTGTCTCTGACCACTCCACAAGCCCTGCAGATGAACTCTCCCAGTCTCTGTTCCAACATTCTAACAAACACAGATTTTTCAGCAATACCACAAACAATACAGACCTCTAAGAAGAATATGATTTTCCAGTTTTGTGTATACTTCGTGCAAGGTCTCTATTAAAGCATCTCAGGTGCCACTGTCTTGTCCCTGGAAAACTCAGCTATGCTCCTGTCTCAGAAACTTGTGGGAGGGATAGATCCAGACATTGCAGATGGAAATGGCAGCCAAGTAAAGCACTTCTCTTCTAAACCTGCCTCACTGCACAGGAAACTCCTGTGTAGACAGTCCTTAGTCATCATTGTTTAAACCCAAGTCAAGGATTTTCATACACTTCCTCCTCGCTCCTTCATATGTACTTTTTTCCAAAACCCAGACAACATTCACAGATCTGACACATAGTCACCCAATTGTAGTCACACAATTTCTAAACAGTCTAAATAATGTTTCAGACAAAGATTTTTCAGAACTCACACTGATGTCAAAGGACTCCAAGGACAGGAGACTGGAGGTAAACCAGCGTTGGGGAAGAGGATAAAGCTGGTATTTTGAACAGTGAGCTGCAGGGCTGGTGCAGGAACCATGGCAGCTTGAGAGGCACAGGAGTCAACAAGTAATGGTCCCAATCCCCCCTTCCACCCCTCATTCCTTTATCTGTCATCTCAGGTACTACTCCCCAAGGCCAAGACACAGTAAGGAGCTGGATCAGCAGCATGTTGGCTTTTGAATGGAAACATCTCCCATTTGTACCAGGTTTCTGCTAAGACAGTGTCCAATTTGCAAAAATATATGTGCATACTTAAAGACTATCCTTGACAGGCTGCCAGCTCTTGTGCTGAGGAATGCAATCCAGAAATCCAGAGCTGCTAGGCTCTGTGTGGCTTGCTTATGTCGTTCAGTCACTCTCACACATACACACACACAAAAAAAGGAGTATTTCTCTTTAGAATAGGTTTCTACTGAAACGGGATCTGTTATGGAAACCTGCCATGCCTCTTAAGGGTGCTGCCCTGTGGAAAGCCACAGCCTAGATCTGGATGTGACCAGGTCACATCCTGCAGGCATGTGAGCACCACATCTGAGGGGTGTGGGTGTTGGTGCCCTGGAGGAGAGCCCTGCCTGTTTCCCAGTCCATGTGAAAGCACTGGCCCTGGGGCTATGTGCCAAGGGATGTGCCTGTGCTATTTGAGCTCCTAGAGAAACCCCAGCAGTTCAAACATGGGAGTGTGTTTTGTCTTTGTTAGGGTGCTGGCACTGGCCTGGGGTATGATAACCAACCTCTCACTAGACAGGATATGTAACAAGCCAGATGAACAAGGAGTAAATAGGGACAGGTTGCAAAGCCCTCCCTCATTTGTTATTAAGAAGCCTTGCACACTCCATATTTCAAACAAAGGTGAGATTTTCCATTGTTTGGAACCAGTCATTAAGATGCTCCTCCACCCTAAATCTCTGCCCATTACCAATACACCACAAACTTCTGTTTTTAGGCTTGTAATGGCATGAGTTCTGCATGCCTTTGCACTTCAGTGCTCCAGGGGGTACCTGAGAAATGAGCCCAAGTTTGAGTATCCTGTGACACTCAAAAGGATGAGAGAGGCTTCAGAGAAGTGCCTGAACTTCAGGCTACTCCTCTGAACTGCACTCAGATGTCAGCCCCTGAGGAGTCCAGACATCACTTTTTGAACCTTATTAACTAGAGCTTTAGGGAAATAGCTATAGATTTTATTCAGCAGGGACATTCTGCCATGTGGAGCAATGCTCTCTGCACTCATTTCCTTTTTTTTTTTTGCAAGGTTTCAGTATTGCACATTATTTAGGCATCAGACCTGAACACAAATAATTGTACAATAAAAAGCAGTGACTCAACAGGTTACTGCCACAATAACTCCTACACCCCCACTGTGTGCAGAGTCAGCTTGGTTGCTTACCCTGGAGATGAAGGTAGTCCCATTCCTAACCACTGAGAGCCATTCATTATCCCCAAGGCAGGAGTGCACATCTCTCAGTCAGTGTTATTGAGACCATAAGGCATGCTCCAGACTGAAGGAAGAGAGAGGGAAACCTCTGCTTATGACTATCAGCAAATCATTCACACAAATCTCTCTAATGTTGCTTCTCCCATTCTTAGTTTGCAATCAGATCCAGAGTTATGCAGGGGAGGTAGAGCAGGTGGAAGCACTTCCATCCCCACTCTCCACTGTTCTGTTTCCTCCTTCAATGCCCTCTTCCATTTGACATTGTATCCCACAGACAGAGGGATGGGGCATTTTCCTAGTCTTTCTTACTAATTTCTAACAGATTCATAAAACTGAACAGGAGAAAAGGAAGAAGGAACACATGGATTCATCGATATAAACACACACTACACCCACAAGTTTGCCACAATACAGGTGGGAGAACAAAGACACAGAACCCCACAAAGAGATTGTGCTTCTAAAAGTTTGCAGAATTACAGAGCCTCACAACCCTCCCAGATTCACACAACATGATGGAAAATTCCCTACGTCTGCATTACAGCTTCAGCCACAGCTACAGCAGACTGGAAAAGACAGCTGTAAGACTGGGAAATAACCTAACAGCTTTTCAGTGGAGTGCAGGAGCCTCACTTTCCTCTTCTGTTATAGCATCAAAGCCTCTGCAGTTTACATTTAAAGACAAAGAAGAAAAACCAACCACCACAGTGAGGAAAGGTGGCCAAAACACAGAGCAAGCCTACACGGTACAGAAATTCTCCCTCTCTCTCTCCCCAGACACCTCAGAGGTCCCCCAACCCCATGGAATTACAGAGCCATACCAAGGAGCAGGGACTGAAGGCAGCACATGCACAGGCAGCCCTGGAATCACCCTGCACACAGCCATTCCTGCTCATTTGACTTCTTAGTGCCTGTGAGCCCCTTACAGAGCTCAGTGCAGCAGCAGCTCTCCCTGTCACATCTCAGTGCACGCCAGAGGAGGCTGCCCTTTCATCTCTCTGTTTTTTAAGCTAAGCTTTAGCACATCAGGGGGAAAATCTTTGAAATCCTTGCTGATTCCCACTGGAAACGGTGCCAAGTGAAAGCATCATTTCCCACAGACATTTTCCTTCCCCAGGGCCACAGGCAGACTCAGCTCAGCCCTGTCCATAGTGTCATCTAGAAACAAAACAAGCCCAAACCCGGCTTGCCCTCTCTTCCAACTATATTTTCTGGGTCTGTCTGGAGCCAGAAAACTCTCCCACCCCAGCCCAGCTCAAAACATGGTGGTGGCAGAGGCAGCAGCAGAGCACCCAAGACACCTCTGACAGCTTTCTGAAGCTCATTTAGCCTCAGCTTTGGCACTTTGGCCCAAATGCTGTGCCAGAGCCGGGCAGGAGAGGTTTATGGTTTGGTGCTTTGTGCTGGAGCATCCTTGGAGTGGGGAGGACAAATGGTGTTCCCAGACAGGAGTACAGCTCTGGGCACTGCTCCTGCCTGGCACACACCAGATCCTGGGATGGAGCAAGGCTTCCCCACACCCACCACCCTGGCACTCTTTGTTTTGAAGCAGCATTGGGAAGAAATATTTAGCTACAGAGAGGAACCTTGTCTCATTATCTGTGTGGCCTTTTTGATGAATTATAAAGAGCTCCTGCTGCTTGCTAAGCATGTTCCAGATGCCACGCCACAGGCAGAGTTTTTTGGGTTTTTTAAGTGAAAGAAATATTTTTCCAGAGGTTTGCTGTAAATTATAGAATGAGCTCTGTGCACTGTGGGCAGGGTTCTCTTGCCAGCATGGAAACACTTGTAGAACATTCAGGCCAAGCATGTATTCCAGGATTTGTTTTAGGGAATACATGATCATTCTCTCTATCACATCTACATAGCCTCATAGTCAATTTTTTTTTCACAATCCTTAATTTCTTCTCAATATACCCCTATGAGACAAGATATTTTATTATTCCATTTTTCTTCAAAAAGAAACTTTAAGATTTTTATGGATCACAAAAAGATTTAGGTACTTGAGTAGAAAGTAGAACCTTAAATCCCACTGAAATGAACCAGAGATAAGCCCTCAATAGGACAGAAATGCTTTAACACTTCACTAAATTTCTGCCCAAATGCTTTGCCCAAGGTCATAAAAGACTTCTGCTAAAACAACTCCCAACTCCATGACTTGTCCAGTAATTACTCTCCCTCTGAAAAGTGGAAATCTAGCAATTTTACAAGGCCATTTGGGAAAACAAGACACACCTGTTGTGTTAGCTAAGCCTCAATGGGCAGCAGGTATCTTTCCTGAGCACAGCATATCAATGCAGCTATTTTGCTTCCCAGCTTGTTTGGAAGTAGCCTGGAAATCTCAGCACAGGAGTGCCTTGTGTCTGGCCAACATCACCTAGACCAGAGCAGAGGCTTGAGCCAAAATCCCAGGAGTTCCACCCAGTCCCTTAACCACAAGGGCAGCTCTCCTCACGTCATCCCTCTTCCATCTGGAGGGGTCAGGATGAATGAACAGTGCTTTTTCAAACACCACAGAGAGTGTTTGATGTGGTGGGGCCTGAATTGACTCTTTCAAAGTCCCAGAACTTCTTCCATCCTCATAGAAAAACAAAACTCTTCAGATTTTGTGTTTAAAATTCAGATCTAGTTACTTCTGAGCTCTGGAAGCAGCATGCACACACAGAAAGCTTTATGCCTCCCTGACTATGTCAGGCAGAAAGTAAATTATTTATGAAAGCACTCCATGCGATATTTTATTTTGGATTTAAAGGAGCAGAAGTGATGGGAAGGATAGTTAAAATGCATTGAAACCTGAACCTTTTAGCTGTGTTCAGGAGCCTCTCCCTGCTAAGACTAGTTGCACAGAAGCATAAATATGACCTCATCTCTATTTACATGAATAATCCCATTCAATTCACTGGAGTTACTCCTAATTGCCACAGATTTATAGAGGATAAGATTCAGGATTTGCCAGAAAACTTCTCTGGTGCCAGTGCTTTGGGGCTGAGTGGGTGTTTGCAGACACAAACCCACTTTTCCTCCCACAGTTTGATCCACTTGTAGATTTCATTTTCTAGGCACAAAGTTCCTCTATCCATTGCTTAAATTATAAGTAGCCAGACAGCTCTGAGCAGCCTTTGATACAGGAAGCAAAATTACTTGAAGTGCTGGGCTGCTGCAGGAGGACTAAGATCCCAAAGAATGGAGTAAAGCTGCCAGTAATTTCCTAAAGTTTGCTAGGGTCATATACAATCAAATATTTCTAAGTGGTTGTGGCTTAGGACAAAGCCCATCACCTTAACCATCACAAAAGGTCTAACTTCAAAAAGCTCACTAAAGATGGGATTTTGGAAAGGACAGAGTAGAAGTCATTCCTCAAGATGAAGGCTTCTACCTCTCTGATACTTGCACATACAGTAAGTCTGGCTGGAATTTCAGAGAGAAGTTAAATGATAAACCACCTCAATAACTTTCAAACGTATCAGGGTCAGGCCACTGAACCAGGGCTGGGCCTCACAAGATGTGAAGTTGTGCTTCAGCTTGCCCAAACACTCCCAGAAACACTCCAGGAGAGCACTCCAGGGAGCAGAATCCAGTTTGTCTCTCTCCCCATTGCCATGATAAATCCCTGTCTCAAACCTGGGTTTAGATCCTTAAACCATGTGCCTTTGCAGGGCTTTCCCCACACCCATGGTTAAGCAGCAGGACTGTGCTCACACTGATTGCAGTCAGAGCTGCCCTCAATTCTCATTAGATTGTTGTGTCTTCAAGAACATCTTTCTGACATTGTCCTAATCCAAAAATCCTAGTAAAAAAAGTCAGGAGCGCAAAGTTGAACTGTCTGTCATTACACTACACATGGCAGGTTTTACACTCCCACAGCAGCTCTGCAGGTGATAACACACCTGGAGATGAGAGGGTTTCATGTGGTCCCAAACTCTGGGGGCCCAAGGCTGGTAACACCTGGACAAAGGCTCCTGTGTTGGTATCACCTGGAACATTGGGACTGGCCCCACCTTTGAGTTTTAAAACCCAGAGACTGTGACTTTCCACCTTGTTCAGATGCATGAGTTTGTTTCCTGCAACACAATATATAATAAGTCAAGTGTCCTGGAGAAAACCTAAGAGACTGGCATCTTCTTTTGGTCATGAGCACCAGCACCAGCAACCTCTGTGCTAAAAAGAGCTCCTGCCCTTGATTTGGATTCCACTTCTCTTTCAGAATGAGCAGTGAAAACCACTGTGCAGAGCTTGCAACCTACCCAGCACAGTGGGAATATTTTTTCATTACAAAGCTTCTCCAATCTCATAAGGAAAAACAGCTCCATATTTCTCAAGCTACTTTCATAAGTGAGTCAGTGCTGAATTTCCATTCAGGATGCACACAAGTGCAGGCTCAACTTCACAGCAGATGAGTGAACTGGCTTGGCAAGGTTCCTTTCACCCCTACAACAGGATGAGTTGCCAGGGCTGGGGTCTATCCATGATGGACAATACATATGGATGTTGATGACAGCCCATTTACTTCTTTGTGTGCACCTCCACAGTCAACCACTGGTGGCTCCTCAATGTCCTCATCTTTTACATGCCAGAACTGAACAAGGAAACCCTTTCTTCCTGCTTAAGAAAGGCTGCAATAAACTTTTATTTACTTTTGTTTTGAACTTCCACACTTCCTGTCCTTTAGTGTCCCCTGGGATACTAAACTGAGATTTCTACACTCACAGGCCCAGAGCTTACCTTCTTGTCTTCTGTGTGGTCATGCAGACATTTACATTTCTGATAATTTAAGGCCATTTATTCCAGCAAGGAGGACATGACACTTTGTGCCAAATCAACCACAGGATGTGCAGGCAGAGCATTCAGCTCTTTCTCTACTGCTTACCCACAGACCAAACAGCAGATTTGGCCCTGCTGGGAAAAAGATGAAAATTATACTGTAAAGGCAATTTATTTTTTAGCTCAAGCACAATTATAACTGTAGAAGTGGGACATCAATCCAGTATGAAATAATACTTTAATTTAAAAAAATCACTAGCATTTAAAATAAGATTGCTCCAGTCAATGGACATAGATCCTTCTTCCCAACTCCTAGTTTATTTAGGTAGAAGGGTGTTTATTTCTGCTGTGGCTCCGATCCTGAATACAAAGATTTTGACAAGCTTGCTCCTTTCCCTTTTTTTGAGCTGCATAACGAATATGCCACTATCTTGGCAATAAAGCTACAAGATCTCGTGTCAGCACGCAAACAAAAAAGAGGAAAAGTAGAGCTAAACTTTTCTGTAACATTTCAGCAGCTGTTACCATAGTAATAATTCGTTTCACAATGCCAGCAAACATCATTTCAAGGATTTCTCCAAGTGCCCGTGGAAGAAGTAGCAGCCATCAATAACCTCCTTCTATAAAGCTTCCTAAAATTGTCACAGACCTTTCTCTTCTGTTATTTGCTGAAAGCAGAAACAAAACAATGAAGGCCAGAAATAACATCACTATTAAGATGAATAGATGTGAGGAGAAGTAGACATGAAAAATGAGAATGCTGCATCTTTGTGTACCCAAGGCCTAAGCTACTCAAATAGTCATTAAGGCCAATTGTCAGCTTGAGATGAGTTGGTACCCAGGCATCCAGGATCCTAAAGAGGAAGAGCTTTGTATGCCAGAGCCAACCCTTTTATTGTCTGGAGGGTGTCACCCATCCTTCCTCACTGCTGGAAGGTTCTGGGTAGGTTTGGGGCATGTTGCAACGATCACAAGGCAGAGGAGATCTGCTGCTGACCATATTTGATCTGCTGTAGCGGGGCAGATGTAATTGCAAACAGAATCATAGTCCTGCTGGCAGAAGAACTGACATCAAGTTATGCCATTTCATCTGCAGACACAGAAAGTTGAATAATCTACCCGCTGGGTTTTTTCCTAAATTCACTGAGATTACAGGGTTAGAGAAACAGTGGGGTGGGCAGCATTAGGATCTGCGGCACCTAACAGCATTTGGGGAATACAGAGGGAAAATCCCTTCCCACTTTTAAAGTGGTGATTTCTTTAACTTTGTATGTCTGCAAGAATAGCCACAGTTTCCCCATCAATCTCTCCAGCACAACAGGACACATCACTGAAGTCCCAGCACCTCAGTCTGGGTTCCTCAAACCCCTGTAACTCGGTTTCTGTAAGTGTCTCCGGGGACAAAGAATTACAGAGGGGAGTTCTACCTCTTCAGTTTTAAGAAATACCATAAATACACTCAAATAATGGCTTTGTAAAGCTCAGAAAGTTAATTTCCCATAAAAGTTTACTTCGAGCAGGTTCCAGGGCAGAGAAAATGTAGGCTTAAGTACACTCCTAATACATTCCTCAAATATACTCTCATTTTTCTCTCTTTTTCAAACACCACCAGCACAACAGATCCTTTACTACAGCTGCAGTACACAGCAACTAGCAAGACACAAATAATAAACAGAAATATTCAGCAAAGCTCTGACCTTACAAGAACTTAAACATACTTAAGGAAAAACACTGCTGAATCCAAGCCATGCTCAGAACCAATATCCTCTCTTTGTCAGAAAGCATTTTTTTTTAGCACTCCTGATACCTCTGGAGTTTGTATTCTGGAACTTGCAGCATTAGTCATTTCTCTACATGATTAGAGGCAGAGCTTGCAGTGAGCTGTCTCGATGACCATCACCTGCCTGTCCAAGTCTCCTCTTGCATCACTTGAGACTCGCCCTGGTGGCAGTGTGGGGGGAGGTGGCAGTGCCAGCACGTGGCCAATGCCACCATATGTGCCTGCACTGACCTGCTGGGAGCCAGCCCGGGGCCGAGCGCGCAATTCGCGCTCCTGGTGCACGCCAGCCTCTGCTGAAAATCTGTAAACTGATGCTAAAACAATGATAACGGACAGGAGATTTACAGAGCGGGTTCAGGAGCTGCAGAGAATAAAGGTGTGCTTAATTCTATGAGTTTTCCCATTGGGTGTTACAAAGCAGTTCCCACTGGCTCTGTTGAAATCAGAGATGACAGAGGAGGGTTCCAAATCTGCACAGTGGGGGCTCCTGGCCAAAATCCAGTGTCATGGTGAGGGACCAGCCCTGCTGCCTCCCTGCCCTCTGCTGTGCTTGGCCCAGAAAGGAAAAACAGGTTACTGTGAGCCAGTGCAGACAAAATAAACCCTAAGTTTGATCATTGTTTTTCTGTAGGATCAGGTGTTTGCTGTTTTCTCTATCTCACATGGTCAAAACCTGAGCATGAAACGGGGTCATGAAAACAGTGAAACAAATAAACAATTCTATTTTAGTTAGAATAAGTATCTGTTCAATTGATACTAAATGTATTATTTTGCATCTGGGAGTTTTCTATTTTCACAAGAGTACATTGATCTAACTTCTAAGAGGAAGCCTGGTTTCAAAACAGGAAAAAAAATATTTTGCATAAAATAAAATTACTCAGTTCTTAGGCAGCAGAAGCAGATAGAAGACTGAATTTGCTTCAAACAAGTCTACACTCAACTCAAAATTTTATTTTTCTGTAAAACAAATTTGAAGCAAAAATAATTATTGCCCATATTATTAAACTCTTACAAAAGTCTCTAAAACTACAAGCATAGAACACAACAGCTAGCCTGTGCCACTGCAGGCTCATGATCTCTGCAGAGAGATGCAGAGAGGAAACATAAAATTCATTTCATCCAGTGGGTCACAAACCTACATCCAGCACTAAGTCAAGTGCAAATCAATGATTCCCAAGTATTTCAGTGTCCATATAACATTAATATTGTGAGTTATCACTGATTTTGTGTTACTCTAAAGATATCACATTAGACAGCAAGAAAAAATATTTGTAAACTTCAAGGCAGCTTGTATACAATGCTATTCAGTCAAAAGATCTTTTTCCATGTCAATCACACAGCTTCAGGATAAGGAGTAAGAAAGTGGTTTAGATATTCATTAATTAGTGCTTAGCTTTATTTGAAAAATGTGTCCCTCACAATGTGCCATGTTAATATGCCATAGCATCTTCAACATTATTAGTTTTATGCTTATTAGGCATATCCTGCTAGAAGAAAGCATTTTAAATTTGATTAAATCTTATACATGTTTAATGCAGTGTTCTCACAATTTAAAATGCTACTCTATTAAAATAGCAGAGAGAGAAATTGACTCACAGAATAAGAATGTGAAAAGAATAGATCATGAGTGAAATGAATAATAGATTAACTGAATAATCATATTACTACCTATATGAAGAGTATAAATCACAACAATCTAAAGCTGTCACAGCAGAAAAAGGGAGAGCAGGCATTCCACTACTTAACTATGTTCATTATCTAACATGAAAGCAAGAGGCAAGTGCAATTAGTGTTAATGAGAGGCCATTTCATTGCAGCTGATGGTGGGTATCAATTCCAATGCATGTTGGACAAGAACATTGTTCTGGAGATTTTCTTCCCAGTCAGTGGAAAGTCATTCCACCCTCACTCATCCTTAAACAGCCCAGACTGCTCCTCAAGACTGAAAAACCAATCTCAGCCACCCTCGTGCATCAGCAGCAGATGTTCACTGCCAGGACCTTCACCCCAGCAGAGCATCCTCCAACCTGACAGCCCTGAACTGCTCATGGGAAAACAGCCTCTGGAGAACTTCCAGTAACAAAGACAAATCATTAGGAAGCCAAACCAAAGACTACCAACACTTGGAGTGGATGACCATAGAGAACTTTTCCAACCAAAATGATTCTATGATAGCAGTGGAAATATTCCCAAATACCTCAAATAGGTTTGATTAAAACTGTAAGTCTCCATATACGTCTTTACAATACAATTTTAAATCACTCGATTATATATCTTTTATATATAAATTTCATTTATTCACCTATATAATTGCTATGAGTGCATATCCAAAGCCAAGCCTGCTGCACTGGGTTAGAGATCACTGTGATCATCAGGTGAGAAGAGACATCAATCAGGTCACAACAAAGCAGGGCTCTTACTTCAGCCTATTATCCAACACCAATACAGCAGGGAGTTCATTTTCCTTCCTGTGCAGATGCACAACTTGAAGGTACTCAAGTTGTCCCTTGCAAACTTCAGTGGCCCTTAGCCAATGGTGGATTAGCAGAAGGTGCTGAAGGTGCAGTATAGGAAAAATGGGAATTACAGAATCCAAAACCAGGACTCCTCCACACAGAGAAGTCTCACTGTAACCACATGGCTCTGTTCATTATGCTCTCCAGCCAGCCAACCTTCCCTTCCTCCCTTCCCTGGTGTCCCCTGTTCTGCCACCTCATCCCTTCTTTCTCAAAGACCAGAGAACAGTGGGAGTCCTTTGGAAAATGGGATTCAAATACAAATTCCTACAAAACCCATGAAGAGCTGAACAGGTGCAGAGGGACCTGCTGGTGCTCACCACTCTGGCATGGCCAGCTCCTCAAACACAAAGCTTGCAGAACAGAGCTGATTAAAATGGCAACTGGCACACACAAAACAGAAGCTGCCACCCAACAGTCTGTCTGCTAATGAGAAAGTAACATTTGTTACAAGTTTCTAAACTTGACCTTGTCGGCATCAGATTGAAGGAAGAGGATACAAAACAGGAATAGCTGCTGGCATTAGGAGCTGATTGTCAGCTGAATTCAGCATCAGAAGTGCTTGCAGTCAATCTGCTCCATGCTCACTGAGTGCTCTTGGTAGGATGTGTTTAAAAATCTAGGGGCTCGTGTTTTGAGGGAAGGAAAAAAGCAGAGAGAGATATTGCACAAGTGCCAAATAGAAACAATATCACCACGGACAGCTAGGGCCAGATTCTCCCTTTCCAGCCACAGCTGTGGGGTAGGAAAGGGGGAGAGGAGAAGCTCAGTGTCAGCAGACCTTTATCACGGACACTCCTTAAGCCTGGGGCTCCAAGAAATTTTCTGTGAAAGTAAGAGTTCTCCCAGGCATTGAAAACCAAATTGTGAATGATCTGTAAGCCTGAGCTGGCTGCCAGCAGCCTCTCAGATGCAGCCTGGTTGTGCTTCAGGGTCTCCTCTAGGTAGGTGTATAGCTCGTGCTACACAGCACAGGGACCTCACTCACCTCTTGGGAGCTACCAGATGTCTTCTGTCACATGAAAAATCATGATGCCCTCTCACATCTCAGAGAGATTCTTCAGGAAAGATACTTCTGGGGAGACTGCTGCAGGAAATTATGATTGTGGCATTCAACGTGACCACGCTCAGCCACTAAAGCATCCCTCAGGGTGCATGGCTGGGTTCAGTGTGTAGAGAAGTTTGACTTGAAGAACCTTCCCAATCAGTCCTGGAGACCAGGATCACTCACCAGACCTCTGTGCAAGGCCTGACATCTGCTGTGTGAGAAAAGCTTTCCGTCAATTGAGTGCCAGTGATTCAGCTATGAGGAGGCAAGGTGACTCAGAAAGGCTCAGGAATGTGAGCTCAAACTGCCATGTCCCTGCAAATCAGAGTGCCAGGCTCTACAGCTTGCTGCATAGCTCACTGGAATGCAGTAAGAAGAAGATTATTCTGGCAGCTTGGGCTGGCAGGCATTACCCAAAACCACTGCCACACCAGGAGCACATTACTTCATAGCAGTTGGTGCAGCAGTGGCTTTGGATGCAGGGCTATGAGCAAATGCAAATGAGGACAAAAGAGAAAGGAGAAGGGTAAATGTGGCATACACAATTTTATAGCTGAGGCATCAAAAGAACTGCTGGACAGAAACTAAAGAACATAAAATGCCCCAGAACTGACTGAAAAAGTAGAGAGGATGAGACTGGGGAGTTCTTGAGGGAAAACAACAAGATGGACAAGAGACACAATACCACAATTCTAAAAGCAACAAACAAGTTTGGCTAAAAGCAAATTCTCGTTTGATAAAAAGTAAAGGAGGCAATTAGGAACAAAAAGCCAATATAAAATGGCTGAGAAGGAGGAAATCAATAGGAATTGCTGTAAACAATATTAGAAAATATGAAATATTTATTAGGAAAACTAAGAATGACAGAGGAAAAAGTCATCTCAGGCCTGGCTGAGGACAGAATTAAGCAGGGCAAAGGAACTTCAGCAGCACAGCAACTACACAGCCAGCAAAGTTTTCAATAAAATACAGAGAGGTAAAATGCTCAAAACATATTTCTATTTCATCTATGAAAAGGGCAGTAGGAAAAGTAATTGTTTTCCAATCCTTGTGTAACTAAAGAGGATGTTAAAGTTCTAGGAATAAACATTTTAAGTCAGTTAAGGAGAGTCTGCACAGAGGAGTGGGAGCAGAGTTAGATGACATCTTTTTAATTTTTAATAAACCTGGATATCTCAGTGAAATCCATTCATATTCACCAGGTTCATTTAAAGCCAGATTTGTGGTTGTGTATCTAGGAATAAGAAGTGTACTGAGGCACAGCTACAGAATAGAGAGCTGCAACCTAGAAAATGATCCTTAGATGTATGAACAAGTAAGTGACAAACAGAGAGGTAAATATACTTCCATTTTCAGCACTTGTGAGACTGGTGATGAATACTCTATAATCCCCCAGTACCGCAATTTTAAAAGATAACATTGAAAACCAGCAAAGGTGCAAAGCAGAGGATAAGAGAACATGCCTGGGTTTGTAAGACTTAGAGCCCAAAACAGAGGCCAAAATCTGCCTGGTTTGCAGTGTGTGGAGACCTCAGAGAAGGAGAGGCAGAAAGGAAATAGTTGTTAATAAAAGGTTCTTTCATCTGATGAGAAGAGACAAATTCAAAACCGAGCCACACAAGACATGTAATAGAGAAAAGTTAAATGTTTGAGCAAGCACCAGGGAAACAGTAGATGGTTTCAGGGTGATAGAATCTCCTTCCCTGCCTTCCTTCCTCCCTCTTGTGATGCAGACAGGCTGAAGGCACCAAGAGAGAGTCAAAGAGCAGCACAAACCCTGCAGCCCAGCAGGGCTGCTCCCTGCCCCGTGGGTGGATGAGGAGGAGACAAGACCTGCATGGCTGATGTGACATGGGCTCCTGGCTGACTGATACAAACACTGCCTGAGCATGGCACAGCCTTTGGGCAGCCCTTGTCTGTTCAAAAGACATTTTAACAGTTCAGAAAATCTGGGGCAGCACCGAGGTATAACAAAACCCATCAATACCTTTGTATTTGCATCATCAATGTGTGTCTAAACAAAGTAGAGAGTCCCTGAGCCCTTTGCCTTTTTGGTTTTGTGTTTGTAGAGAAGAGAATCCTGGCCCCTTACAGTGGCATTGCTACCACAAATGCCCCAAACATAAACTAAAGGGAGGAGAATTACAGATCTTCCTAAGAAGATGATGAGTCACGAGACAATTTGTGCATCTCTGTCAAACTCAGCCCAAGAAAGCAGCTGGAGGCAGAAGATTTGAATACAGGAAAAAAAATCAAAATGGATCCAAGCCACAGAAATACCAATTTTCTATCTCCTGAACAAATACTTAGCAGAGCAGGACACAAACAACCCTTCCCTGAATGCTAGCACAGCAATGTGCTGCTCATTTATTCATTCCCTGGCTCCAGGGCCTCAGCCCTTGTGTAGGTCTCTGCCTCCAGAGGCACCTCTGTGTTTCTCACCATCTCAGGGCCATAATATTGCTCTTCCTTACAGCTGTGTCCTGTGGAAACAGCTGCATTAAGATCAGTGCTGTTTTCTGCAAGGCACAGGCAATGAAAAGCCACCTGAGTTACACAAGCTCAACAGCGTGTGGAATTGGTTACAGGAAGGCAAAGGACCCAAATCATTTGCCCTGATAAATGGAAAGCACGCAGGCTTGCCCTGCCTTTCCTGGGTCAGGAGGGCTCAGGGAGGAGGATGAGCAGCCTGAGCAATGACTGAGCCCGGGGAGCACCACTGAGCATTGGGTTGCCTGTGATGAAACAATAAAAAGCAAGGAGAAAGCATGTCCTTTGTGCATCGAAAATGACATTTCACATTTCATTATGTGTAGCAAAGCTTCCTCACGCCCTGACAAATCTGCAGGGCATTCCTTTGTGCGGTTGGCAGGGCTGTGCTGGATTAACACTGATGCAATTACCCTTACATAGGCATCTCCCCAACACACTCTGTCCAAGGAAGAAAGACATGTCAGCTTTCAAATGTTCTATCTTGTAAAATTAAAGTTATTAGAAAATGTAATCACCCTCCATCTAGTCTGTGCCTAGTGGATATATTTACACTCCCAAGAGGGGTTAAAACAACATTTTTAGCAGCTGCCTCGAAACGCAAATCAAATCTTTGTGAGATGCGACATTGATTTGCATATTATTAAGCATGATCCTTCCCCTGCATGGCTCCTGTGTGAAGGCTGCCACTCTCTGCACGTGTGGCACTGTCCCCCGTGGCTGTGCTGCCTGCAGTGACAGCAGTGCCATGCTAATGAGTCCCAGCGAGACCCGGGCAGCTGGAGCTGCAGGCCCAGCTTCACAGACAGGGTGAGCATCAAAATGCTCCTGGCAACTTCTGGATCTGCTAGAATTTAGTCAGTTGGAGAGTGTTTACACAATGTTAACATTGAGCCAGGCGATTTGTGGCCCCAGCGCGTTCTGCAGCATGCAGAGCCTGTCGAGGCAATGCAGGGTTTAGGCATTTGTTAAGCAGGCACTTTGTGTGCCTCATCCCCCTCCCTCCCACCCTTCTGCCATGAAATCCTGCACTGGTTACACTGGTGTGCCTGGATAACCCTCAGCACAAGCCATGGTGTCAGCTGCAGCTCAGGGATGGGCTGGACACAGCGCTCGCCCTTCGGATGAGAGGTTGTGGCAGGGATTTGTCACAGCAAAGGGTTCCAGCTGCAAGCCAGGGGCATTTTCTCCTCCTGCCAGGAAATGGGAGCACTGAGGGAGAGCACAAAGGGCTGACAGGATGCACACACACCCTGCTAGCAGTTCAGCAGGGTGTGGGTGGGATGAAGGCTCACACCTGAGCAGAGAGCACGTGGCCACTCTTGGAGAGCTGTGCAGAGCCAGCCAGGCACAGGGTCACACTTCTGGGACAAGGAAGGGCTCATGGGAGCCAGAGGGGATGTGATGCACATCAAAAGCTGAATTATAGTCTCCACTGGGGGGAAATCCAAAATAATTCCCTGGCAGACAGACCACTGTGCTACTCCAGTCTGTGGAACATTTCTATTACTGTACTGAGTTTTCCTGCAGTAACCATGCCAGAGGTCCCAGCTGTGATGTAGGTCCCAATTTTCAAGCACAAAAAGTCATAGAGCAATTGAAGACTTATTCTCCTGAGCACAAATCTGGCCCCACACACTGGGTTACCCTCTCACACTTTGATACCCTTCCACAGGAGAGGGAGCCCTTGGCTGTGGATGGTATTTACCTACCTTACAAAGCTGTTGTAAAGCTTAATTAACATTTGTACTGCAAAGTGCTTCAGGACTGTCAGATGCCAGGCACTACAGATGTGTTCTTGTCACAGACAGGAGGGTTCAGCTCTGGCAAGTGGTGCTGCTGCAGCTGAGCATTGACTAGTACAGTTTTGTTGCAAGTAGCAACAATGATAAACTCAATTTAAATGCATATATGACAGGACTATAAACTCAATTTCTCTTTGCTGCTTGCAGGTTGGTGCCCCATCCTTTTTTATATCTGCAAGTACTTTTATGATATGGGTTCCTAAATAATGGCTGTCAGCCCCTGCACTCCCTGGCATGAAGCCTCTTGCCTGGTGAATTGTGTATAGCTGAACGTTCTGCTGCCTGTAACTCCCAAGACTGTAATGGTAACAAAAGTTAAAAGCTGCTTAACAGAGACTGGAAAGTCACAAAATTGATTCAGAGTTGGAAAATTGTCTGGTTCACCCCCTTCAATGTTGCAAAGGATGGTATCTGATATTGAAAAGCCCCTCTAGATGCCATTTAAGTGCCCAGTATAAACCTCCATGGAAATAATCCCTCAGAGCACAGAAATGGAGACTCCACATAGATTTCTCTTGATTTTTCCATCAAACTAGTAAAGGAGAGCACTTTTCAGCAGGAGACCCTTCTGTACCACCACATAACATTTTACCTGATAAAAGCAGGTACTAGCAGAGGCTCAAACTGGAATCTCTGTAAAGTCTGACATGCTAACACTTCAAACAAAAAAACAGCTTAAAAACACAGAGATGGATTCTGGTGAATCATCCATCTGTACGCAGCACTGACGTGTAAAGTCAAACTTTTTTCATGTTGGAGGTTTTTAATCATCCTTCTTCCTATCAGTCTTTTGAGGGAAAAAGATGAGGAGCTGAGGGAGAGAAGTGTGATTCATTTTTACTAGAGTGAACCAATAAAGCTCTTGTAAAGTGTGGCCACCCTGGTGCTCTGTTCAATAACAGCAATAACATCTAACCTGCTGCTACGGCTGCCATGCTCTTACCTTCTCATGCTAAGCTGCTGGTTTCTAGTCACAGGCTCCTACTGCATTTATAAGGACATGGAAATTATATTATTTTTTCTCTCTCTCTTTTTTGTTTTTCACCATTTGCTATGATGAAGTGAAAAGCATTCAGTGAGTCACTTATGGATCACCATCTCTTCCATATGCACTAGGAAGCTGCCACTGGGAGATGCAGCCCTGCAGGAGCAGCAGCCTGTCAGTTCTGCTCTGGAAAGCCCATTGCACCATTCTCCTTTTCCTATCAGCTTCTCATTTGCAGTGCAGAAAAAAAGAAGTGTTCTGAGCACAAAAGCCCTAGATAAGTCAGTGATAATGTTGTTTCAGTGCTGCAGGTTCTGTACAGGGCTGATAAAGAGCTGCAGTAGGGTGCTGCACCAGGCTCCATCCTGCCTTCAACCTGGCCCAGCTGCCAAACAAAAGCCAAATAAATTTAGGGATCTGACCATGGGCTTGCTGCAGGGCAGCCCTTTTCAGCAGGGATCCCTGGGGGAATGGAAAGCCTCTCCCCACCCCAGCCAGGCTCCTACAGACCACTTTAGCCATGTCTCACCCCAAAAGAGCCAACACGGACAAGATGGACACTCAGAGTTTTTAAATGGCTGCTTCTGCTCCACCTACACACAGCACAGCTAGGACCTGGCCCTAGCAAACCCAAATCACTCCAGATCACCACCAACAAGTGGCTGTTCAACTTGGTTATTCTTGCTGGAAACCACAGGCACACCAAGCCCAAACCCAGTGGCCTTGCTGGAAGTGGGAGAAGCTCAGAAAACTGAGAACCCACTGCTGGAAAAAGGTTTTACCATTTCTCTTTGTCCTCCTCTCCCGTATTTCAGGCAGAGACATCACTTCTGTTTCCATAGCTGTTTGTCAATGGGTCTGAAGTATTTCTGTGGCTCACACAGGTGCCTCAAGGTACAATATTGCTCCTCTGCAAAATCCCTTTCTCAGCAATGCTCAGTATCTAATATCACACACTTTGTCCAAAGCCTTGTGCAGAAGTATTAATCCTCCTTGAGCAAGTGCCTGGAGGAAAGGCAGTGATTATGGGAAGGAAAGCAGAGTCTCATGTTTAGAAAGCAGTTGTTTTCTGAGCCATGGGGCATCAAACAACCATTCTCTATTTCTAGGCCACTGCACTTTTGTTTCAGTTCCTCGTACAACTTCACATAGCTCTCTTCTCTATTTCTTTTTTAAGTACGCTGGAAAGAAATATTTATAGCCTGAAAAAAATCTCAGTGTGTACAAAATTTTCAGTTATGCCTTGTTTTATGAGAGTTAAACACCAACAACAACATGATCTGATTTCTGGTAATAAATACTAACTTCTGAAAGTTAATTACCATGGCTTTGTATCAGTATCTGCTTTGTTTCTGTTGAATCAACCCCATTGGTTTACAAGCCTGACAACTCAGTAGATCACATTCTCCTTTGGCAAAACCAGTGGATACCCAAAGTAAAACCAGCCCAGCTCCCTCAGCTGTTCCTGACAGGATTTACCCTCCAGACTCTGCACCAGCTTTGCTGCCCTTCTCTGGACTTGCTCCAACACCCCCATTGGGTGAGGTTCTCCTGTCTTGGCCCAGAACTGGACTCAGCACTCAAGGTGTGACCTCACCAGTGCAGGGGGACAGGAGTTAACTCCTAGGGATTCTTCATGAGCACAACAGAAAAGGATCTTTCTTATTATTTATTCTTATTGCTGTTAGTTTATACTTATACTGCAGATTTTTCTTTATCTTTTTTTTTAATCTCAACTAATCAATTCCTTGCATAAGGGATATTTATGTATTTTTCACCAGCTCTTGTCCTGCATATCCTGTTATCAATTGTACACAATGCTGGACAGATTTCCTCCTCACTGCCACCACCACCTGTCCCCTCCAATTAATGTCAGTCAAATGCAGTGAAAATCTTTGTGATACTGAAACTATATTAAGACAAATATACATCTGCTTAAAAAGATAAATTTTCTTCCTGCAGGAAAAGCTGCCATTTCAAAATCTGGTTTTATTTTGAATTGGAATATAAAATCAAATTTAATTTACCTGCAGAAATAGAATTCTGATAAAATGATTTGTTACCAACTATAAATATTTCAAAAGTGACAAAACTTTATAAAATAACAATACTACTATCAAAGGTTCAAAGTATATATTATATTATTTAAAATATAAATTGGGATATAAATGCATTAAATCAAGAAAATAAAAAGTTTATTTATATTTATTCTGGCTTTTCCTTATCAGATTTCTTGGTCAAATATCAACATGTTCTAATTAATGTTTAATCCTGTTATATTTTGTTTAATCAAGCTATATTTTGTAGTGGAAAAACTGTTCCATTAAACATTTCCAACTGGGTTTAATTTGGGTATCCTCTTACCAGGTCCCTGCTCTCCCTAATCCAACTTTCTGAAAGACAAACTGCATTTCATATCTTTCAGCAAGAATTATGACACCTAATGGTTTAAATTTTAAAAATGAAGAAAATAATTAGATTCTAGTTATGGCCAGTGTGAGTGAGATCCTTGTTCCTTGGAAAACCATGAACTAATGAGATCTGAATATCTCCAGGGTTTTCTCCTTATGTGAAGAATAGCTGAGCCTTACTCAATTGTTTCTGAATCTCCTTGATGAGATTTTTCTCATCACTGGGCAGTTTCTTCACTACTAAAAGCCCCACTAACCACTGGGATAAGAATTCCTGCTTTTAATTTCATCTCCTCTGAAATGCTCCTGGGTTTCAAAAGAGTAATTAAGCTGCTACGTGTATCAAAAAGCAGAAACAACCAAAATACTTCATTTGTCAGAACTAGAAGAGGAGCAGTAAAAATTCTACTTAAACAGTGTATAAAATGTAAGTGCATAGATTTGTGAGAAAGTCACTACAGAGTCTAAGCATTTTCATTTATCTACAACTTACATGTAAACTGTAAAAAAGGCAGTTTACACGAAAATTAAGCATTTTCATTCACTTACAGTCATCTGCAACATCTATAATGGTCCAAGAACTTGAATGCACGTGTGACATGTTGTGACACCTGTGGCATCTCTTAGTGACTTATTAACACCCATGTAATTTCTGTGAAATGTTAATAAAACATTTATTAACATGAAAGGATCTTCAGGTAAATGTTTTGACTTCTTTCACATTAGAGTTAATTTCACTGATCAGGAAATAATTTGGTTTTTCAAGGTTTGAACTGACAGGTGGTGGCGGCCAAAGGAATAGGCATTACAGTATTTTCAACTAGAAAAATGTCTCATGTTTTAGTCTTCTAATGAGCAATAAATTCTACACATCACACTCTGCATCACCCATTTTTCTAATCACGAATAACTTGTATAAGAAACAGAGTAGTCGTTAATATTTAATCCACTGCATATTGGTTTCTGGATTTTCTACCAACTTTATAGCATACAAAAATCCAGGTGAATGAATTCCTGTCTGTTGAGATTTATTCCTTCACTAAGAAATTAAAGTAATGTAATTAGAGAAAGTGAGAATGCTTTTAAAAAATGGTTAATTGAAAATCTCCTCACCACCACAAGGAATTGCCTAATTAAAATATTATCATGCACAGGGCTGAGGAAATCAGTTCATGCTGGCCTACAAAGATGCTTTCATCTTTGGTAACTATTCCTGCTGAGAGGAGGGAAGAGGCTGCCACTATTATTATATGAGACACATAAATCTCTTTTTGAGAGCAGTAAGCATGGGAAAATCCTTTTCTCTCACACAAATTCCTACCCACATATGCCCAGGTGATATTTACATTGCATCCATATTCTCTCAATAGTTCCCTTCATCTGCTAAGCAAATAATTTATTATATAATGCAATAATAATACATTAATTAATACTAATACATTTCTTCAGGGCCCTGCAAAGATCCTGTTACTCAGGAATGGGAAATCTAATCAAGGGGCTACTTCAGAAATATTTGCAAACTGTGCAAATTATTGTAATGTGAAATCTCTTGGTTTGCTTAAAGGTACCAGGGGACAGACACATCCTACAGATGTTTTTAAGGAGTGGGTTGACTTTTTTCCTTCTAAGAATCAGACCAAACACAAGAGTATTTGGAGCTCAGAATTAGAACTGAAATGCTTTTCCTGTCTTTAAAATTTTCATGCATTGCTTAGATCTTTAAAACTCATGTTTCAGAAAGAAGCCTTTCAAGTACCTGCCATTCAATTTAAACTACCTACTAAAACTTCTATTCTGGAAAATGGAAGGAGATAAATATTACTTTTTGGATAATTTGTTCCTGTTTTTCCCTCCTCTTATTTAAGCCAGTTGTTACCTCTATGCAGAGCAAGAAGTAGTCCACAGCTGGTTAACTAGAAGATGTATTATTTATAAGTGTACATCAGAGCAGAAAATTACTGGGATTTTTTTGCCAGATATTGTTATGTCACATAATTATCTATCTTCAAGCCTACCTGTTCTTCCCTCCCAAACCTGAGCAGGACTTTCAGGTATTACCATGGCTGATATACTCAGCAAACTTCTCTTCCACCACCAAAACTGCCTAGAATTCTTGATGAGCATTTCAAAGTACAGTGGAAAAAGAAAAGTAGCATCTGTATAACCCACAAGGGAAGTTCAGCTATTAAAAAAACCCAACTGAACAAACTATTAAAACTATTAAAAATGTGTGAGGCAGTCAGTTAAGTCTCAGCATCAGCAGAATCTCAAGCAAAGAAGCTGTCAGTAAGGCAGCTTGCAATGAAACATGATAAATGCTACAGCAACGATGCTTCCATTTGTTCTAACACAGGTTGATTTCTTTATATGCTTCTGCCCTATTCCACAATTCTCTGCAGCCTCCTGTGATTTCCTCTGTTGTAATTAATGCTTATTCTTACAGACACTCTGACTGGGGAAGAAAAGCTTTCCCACAACGTTCTGTCTTTTGTTTCTAGGTTTTTACAGTCACAACCAGCAGAGTAGTTCCAAAGCCTGAATCACTGAAATCACTGAAATCACTGAAATCACTGAAATCACTGAAATCACTGCTCTTCCCAGCTGTGCTTCCCAGCCACAGAGCTCTGGCAGGGACTGAACTTGGTCCAGGGGAGCCCTGAGTGCCTCCAGCAGCAGCCAGGATCTCTCTGCTCCTGCTGACATCCACTCCAGAAATGCTTACTTTGCTTCGGTTATTAACTGAGTTTTTCTAAGCTTAGTCCCATCAATAAACTAAACTGCTGTAATTTGCTAAGCATCTCAGTTCTGAACTCTCCCACTGGTTTGTTGAAGATGGTAAAAAAAAAAAAAGAGAAGAACAACCCCGCAAAAGCAGTGCAGAAGAAGACACAGACCACGCAACTACATTTAAACTTCAAAATATTTCTTCTGTACAGGATAAGTAGAAAAAGAAACAAAATACCTTGCTTAAAGGAGGAAAGGAGAATACCTCTGCAGCTGAATAATGCATGAAAAATCCCTAGGATTTCATCTCATTACAGATCTTGGAAAATAAGATCAGACTGGAAAGAGAAAAAAGGAAGCTTTTGTGCTGCAACATGAGAATTTCTTCCACAGAGGGGCTCACAAAGGAATCACTGGATCCCTCAGCTGGTCAGTGCAAACAGGGGCACCCCATGGAAAACTTCAGTGCTCTGAACCCCAGGCACTGTCACACCTTTCACACCAAGGATCTCCAGTCCTTCATCACCCTCAGATTCCAGTTACACCAGCAATGTGACAGAAGGGAAGGACTGATCCCCTGCTCTGAAAAGAGAAAATACTTTTGCTTGGTGCTGCTGGCTGCAGCCCTGCTGTGCACACTGCTGTAGTGTCCACATTATTCCTGCACCAGCCAAGAAGACAACATCTCAGCTGCTCCATGAATCTCTGCCAGGCAGCTCATCCAACCTCCTATAGCAATTCATGAATATGCAGCAGCCAAATCCTTTTCACTTTGACATCATGAGGCAACAGCAAAGGAAAACAAGGCTCTTATCATAAGACTCTTCATAGAAAAATAGAAGAAAACTAACGATTTCTATGGACAGGGCTGAAAATTCATGGAATTCTGTTTCTATTGCAATTCTTTTACTATTAAATGAAAAAGGAGTGAAAAACAAGTTCCACTTCTGTTAAAATGGAAATTAAAAATATTCTAGGGTGATGTGTGTAAAGACATGTAGGAAAAGAATGATCTCAAAGTGAAGGCATTAGACCGTATCTGCAGAAAACAGAATTAATTCCCTACCCTATAGAATACTGCATTTATCACATTGGGTCTGATTCAGAAACCTTTGAAAATAGAAGGAGTCTACATATCTAGCAGGAAAGGAGGTAACTTAGGATTTTACCATCCCTCTTCTCTGTGACCTCATGATAGCTCTTTTATTAGGAGGAAATGAAAGCATTAAAATCTTGAAAAAATACAGTACAAATAAAATTATGCTCCTTTTTTTCTGAGTAATTCTAAATAAACGATGAGACCTTTCTCACTTGCTAATTGGTTTTTTAAAAATCTAATTACAATGGACTCTCACTAATTCACATAATGTTCAGGATAAGCATTACAAATTACTTGCTAATTTGAAGAATTCAGCAAGGAAGCTCAGAGAAAAAAATCATCAGAAAATGTGCTTTCTTCATTTAGATCATCAACTCTAATTTATGGTTTCTTCAATTATTTACAGTGTGATAATACCTCCTATGATAAAAACTAATATATAACATTACACTTCGCAAAAATAATTAAATCTTAATTTTGTAAGAAATTCCTGCTAGAAAGGCACTGCTAAATTCTGTGTCTGTCACAGTTTTTGAGTGAGTGTCATGTAGTCCATCTTGAAATGGTACCTGGAAGAGCAAATTCAGATTCCAGCACAGCAGGCAAGTACTCAGGTGTCCTCGTGCTGGAGAGAGGTCATTGCCCTCCTTGCACAGGCTTGTGTTCCCTACTTGAACAGAGTAACAGAATGCCAGCAAAAACGATGAGAGTCACCAAAGAGGAATTTTAGGTCATAATATGAATTTCAAATACTTCTCTTATTTACACTGAGGATTTGTAGGAAGTTTAGGTAAGTGGAATGTAGTTGTAGATTCTCGTCATCCAAGACAGCCTGAAATCTGGCTTGAACCTGGAAAATTTAATTTTTGGGAAGTAAGAAAAGCCAGAGAGAGCTGATAACTTATGGATCTACTCTGGCTGAGAGGCTGATGGGAATATTGTTCTCCTTTTTACACTGTACTGTCCTTACATACAAACAAAATCCCCAAACATTTCTTGGAAAGACCTGGTGGAGACTGAAGTTGTTCATACTCAAGATGCTTAGAAACTTCATTCATTCTAAGAGCTAATTATAAATGTATAGTTGAGACCACTGAGCAAATTAAATCTCTGAAGGGTCAAGGGCAAATTCCCTTTATAATACCCCCATAAAATCGTGCCAGACCAAACCCAAGACAAAGAAATAGTTGTTTCATCTTCAGTTACAGAAATTTATAATTATTTCAGCTCTTCCACCATTCTCACATTAATTTCATTGGAGACACTTCTCTTACAGCTTAATCCTTGCAACTCTAATCACTTGTTTACCTAGACAGAAATAAATCCAGCATTTTGAAATACCAAAAAAAAAAAAAAAACCCACACATTTCGACTTTTTCTCTCTTTTTGTCTGGGAGAATCTATTTCCAAGTAACCCAGATCACATATTTTTCAAGGAAACCAATACTGGTAGATTAAATTTTACCCAAAATGCTTCTCAAGTTATTTTTCATTCAGTCCCTCTACTACCATTGTAAGACTGATGAGGATGGGAATGCCAGGCTCTTCTTGGCCACCACAGCAGCACAGAGATGCTACAACAACACAGACAGAAAATATAACCCAAGTTACATTTGCACAATTTTCATTTTTATGTCTTGACCCTTGCAAAAGAGCAGAACTATATTGTCTTGTTTTTTTCAAGCCTTGTTTTGCATTAAGTGATGACAACTTAAAAAATGCCCACAGCAAATGTCTCACTGAGTACATTTAACCAGTAAGCAACAGTGTGATGGCTCAGTAGGAAAAGACTTAACTAAAAGTTATGGCATAACAGAATTGTTATTTTCTTCCCTGGAGTAAGAACAGAGAACTTCAGATCTATAATATTGGAATAAAAATAATAGACCAGACAGAAACCCAGTTACTGCTGATTTACTGACAAAAATGGTGCTCTAACAACAGGACTAGTTTTCTTTTCCTACTTTTCTGATGCAGTCCAAGATACAGACAGTTATTTTGGAAGATGAGTGATTAGCCTTTACATATCAGTAAAAAATTACATTAGTTCAATCAGAATATTAAGGTTTTCCTCTGAAATGGAATGCATACAACTTGCACCAAGACAACAAGAGAAAACCCTCTGTAACTGCTTTGGTGCAAATGTGTCTGGGCACAAGAGGACTGGGCTGAACCAGACTCAGCAGCCCCAAGGAAACATGGAAATAAAAAAGAGAGGAGCATCAAAGCCTGAATGATTCTCCTCACCATCAAGAGCAGATCTGCCAAGTTAGTGCAGCTTCTGCAGAGTCCTGAGCAATTCCTAAAGGTCATCACTGCTATCCCCTCTATGAGCTTCCTCCATCACCACCAACCCTCCCCAGGCCGTGGTATTTACAGAGCCATGGGACAAGGAGCAAACCCATCCCAAGGACTACAAATGCTGGTGGGGGATTTTGGGGAGGGGAAATAAATCAGAACCAAGAGAGTCAGAAATAATGATCCAGACAGGATTCAGCTGTGGTGCCTGGGCTGTGGAACCACATCCACTGTGAATTATGAGGAAAGCAGAGACTGTTCTGTGGCTGATTCCGTAGCTTTGGCAACGGCGCTGGGGAGCAACGCGGAAATCTGAGCCTTAATGAGGGATGGTGGCACTGCACGTGGGACACGAGGCACAGGGGGGGAAAGGCTTTTCTCCCTGCAGCTGGATTCTCCTTCTCCTGCTCCATCCTGATTAGGTTTATTCATTTCTACCAACTCCAGACAGCTGAGACAAAAGCTGGTATTGCAGAATTGCAGCAGCCTGATGGGTCGCTCTAGAGGTGCTACACTCACTCAGACACAAAGCAAAGGCACACATCTGCCCAAGAGTCTTCTACCTATGGCTGCTTTCTCCTGGAAAAGAAGCCACAGCTGGGAAATTGAGTGGTAAAGGTTAGCAGAGGTTGATTATACACCCATTTAAAGAAGAGAGGGCAAAGGGCTCCTCTGCAAGCACCTCTCATTTGATTTCCGTCCCAATTTGTTTCAATATTGTCATTTTCTTCTGACGTAAATGCTTCATAAAAGATTAAACAATCTATATAAGGGCCAAATTAAGGGCAGCCTGTGCTCAGAAGCCTGGATCACTGATATAAAGTAAAGATACAGAATATTCCCTACGAGACATTCCTACCTACAAGTCCTGCTGCACTTATGACCTCAACCCATCACAACAACCTTACCATGGAAGCACCTACTTACCTTTCTCCCCTTGTTAGCACCTATTTATCATCATAAAAGATAAAGATAACTATTAAAGATAAATAAAACTATTCCTATCTTTAAGAGTCAAAATAGACAGACTAAATCTCTTTTGTGCTTAAGTACTTACACAAGTATGGTTCTTTGCAAATCAAAAAGTGCAAAAGGTTCGGAGGTACACTAGGTGGGCAGGAGTCTCATGTTTGGAAGTAAAACTCCAAACTCAGCATGACCTGGGCACTCAGAGAACAAGGACAGCATCCAGGGAAACACAGCAAGTATATCTGTAGGGTTTCCACATGGGGACCCTGAAGGTATCTCCAATGTGTTTCCTTTTTCTGTTGCTTCGTTATTTGTGAGGTTTTTTTTTCAGTTCAGCCCAGCTATCGCCCCCACCCAAATATTTTTGTAGAGTTGAGTAAAAATAATGCTTTCATTAAACATCATTTCTTTCCATGCACTTCACTGTTGCAAGTTTGCATCATGTTCCTTACTCTTTTTTCCCTCTCATATACCAAACAGAAGACTGTTGTGAGTGTGACAAATATTACTCTCCGGTCCCTTTGTTCTTTGTGGATTTTTTTTATCACTTATTTCATTTTGCTGCAAACAGCACCTTTGTACCTTGGACAAATTCAATAACCATGACTCAATCTAAGCCCATACTGAGCTGTCTTCTGTTTCATCTTGCCCATTAAAATCAGCACAGGGTGTTTGATGAGTGGAGAGGGGCCTGATTCCAGCTGCAGGAGCTCTTCCCGAGCGTGAGTGCCATGAAAGAGCCGCGCACGTCACTCCGAGCACCTTTCAACACCAGCTCTTTCTTTGTCACTCTTTCCACCTCTGCTCTCTGAGAAGCCTCTGTCAGTAATTATGCATCCCCTTGTAAGTCATCTTTCATCAGCTGGGAAGGATGACTCCTCCTTGGCTGCCCGCTGTCCCCAGAGCCGCTCGTGTCACCTGCCCGAGTGACAGGAGTGATATTTCACCAGGTCCTGTTCCTGCATTAAATGTCAGCAGTGGGGTGGCAACAGGAGGGGAGAAAGGGCACCACGGTTTTTATTACCCAAAGCCATCATCCTTTCAGCAGCAGTCAGAAAAGTACCCCGGGGCTCTCATTATCATGGAGGTGATTATTTCTGTTGCATTCAGTCCTAGACTCTTTTTTCTTTATCTTTTTTCCCCTTATTTTATTTTCCTTTTCTGTTAGTTGGGGAGGTTTTGCTTGGTTGGTTGGTTTGTATTTTTGAGGGGGATTGGGTTTTTTTTTTGATTGGGTTGGTTTTGGGAGGCAGGGGTTAAATACTCCAGTCCAAACCATGCAGGTGCTGGAGAAGAGCCCACCCCAGACCTGCACAGGCTCTTGCAAAGAGGGTTGTATCAGTAATGCCACATACCCACATTCTCAGCAAACACCATGGGCTCTTTCCCAAAATAATTCTTCATAGACACCCCTGTATTTCATTTTATCTTGTTTAACTCCATGGATACTGGCTGTTCTCACAGCACTTTCCTAAGTCTTTAAAACCTCAATTAGAATCAAGTAAATATTATTTCATTATACCCTTATCAATATTTCTGCTTAGGAGAAAGAGATTTTCATTGCCACCAAGGAGTATCAGATGAGTTTCAGTAGGATTTGGGCACTAACTCCTAATACCATTTTCAGTGGCTGTATAAATGGTGCACTCAGCTTATAACCACAACTGATCATCTAGCAAAAAGTTCCAAACCCTTCACATCACAGGCTAAACGCAAAAATTGTATTATCTTTAATTTTCATCAGCCCATGAGAGGATAGAGACTTTGTGCTATGCAATTATAGAGAGTTCGGTTCTAGAGTTGCCAATAACCAGATCATCAAGGTGGTGTCAGTTTTAGAAATAAAATTTTTGCTGTTTATACATACACAATATCAATTATTTCTGTTGTAATAATATAGTAGCTTTGTGGCTTCACATGATTATAATAAAAACAAAATAATGGTGACAGACAAAAATTAAAGAAGCTTTTGCAAGCACATTAATGGAGGGATAGAAAAGGATAAAAATTGGACTAAAATATCAACGTATTCAAAATTCTCCCAGCCAGTGAAATCTGTCAGCAAAACAAACAAAACCAAGAAAACGCAAAACACCTCCACAAGCTAGAATATTCTGTTAGGTAAGCTTCATATATATTCAGATATAATAAGCACCTCTCTTGAATTATAAATACTGCCTAGAAATCCAGGAAAGGATAAGTCTTTTAGTGGCCCAGAAAGTTCCAGTTATAGTACCCTAACAATTACAGCAAACATTCCACAGAAGAGTCATCTAACACTACTTGATCCTCTTATTATTATTCCTTCTAAATGTTAATGTATAAGATTTTGCAGCAAACTACGTGTAAAACTGCAGCTGGAGGATTTCTAGAGTTCTGCTAACACTGAGTCAAGAGGCATCAGAAAACTTTTAATTTACTCATCTGATTTCTAAGACTGTGTCCAAGAATTGCTGCAGCATGTAAGGAGAAAAAAAAAAAAAGCAAACAAAACAAACCCAAAAAGAGAAACAATAAACAAAGGCACAGATAACAAGACACAAAATGAAAGAAGCCAGAAGGCTAAGTCAGTAGGAAGGGGAAGGTCAAGGAAAGTCAGTCTGCTACTCAACAAAAATGGATGGCTCAATAAATGATGCTGAGCAGACCAAAGCATTTACTCTCTCTTCTGCCCCAGTCCTCACTAAAAAGGATAATTGTGATCAGATGAATAACAAAATTGTTGCTGGCATGGAAAGATTAGCATCACAACCATGGCAAAAATCAAAAGAGTTTGAAAAATACTTGGCTAAGTTGGAAGAGTCTATGTCTTTTTCAGGGGAAAAAAATCAAAGGGGTATTGAGGGAACCAGTACAGGTTTTGGAGCAGTAGTTGAGAGTGGTGAGAATGCAGAGTGCTATAAAACAAGCAATAGAGGGCCTAGGGATTTATACATCTTTCAGTATGCAGGGAAATACCGAGATATAAAGCCTGTAGGAAACCAGGTGGTGACGTGAAGATGAGTAATAGCCAGCGTGGATTTGCGAAGAACAAATACGCGAAGCAAAGGTAATTTCATTTTCTCGGTATTTCTTTGTGTTTTTCTACTTGACAGTTCATAAGCAACCCTGGGAAGCACAGCCTAGATATATTTCCTGTAGCCTGGTCAAGAAAACCTACTGTGAGCACTATTGCACTGAGCCAGGGGGTGCCTGAGAAGCTCCCCAGCATTGCTGCCACTCCAGGCTTCTGCTTCAAATGGTTCCCTTGGAGTAAAACACCTCCCAACAAAGCACTCCAGAGCCCAGGAACACTTCATTAACTGGGAAATGTGCTTCAGATTAATTGGCTCTTTGGTTTTAGCTGTTTGCCTTCTCTCAAGACCTGTATTTCTTACTTCATGTGTGAGTTTATTGGACATGTGGGGAAGGGTTACAGGGAGATCTCTCCCTACAGAAGGTTCCAGTTCATGCAGGGAGATAATGCTCATCATCTCTACAAAACATGTAATATTTCACAGCAATGTTTTCAAACAGGGGTTGGCTATTTTTGTTGGGGGGGGGGGTGGTTCTTTGTTTGTTTGGGGTTTTTTTTGGTTTTGTTTTTATTTTTTAATTCAAATTCTTAGATGAAGTAGGAATTTATTAAGTTGAATACAGTTTAAA
>JANRGV010000045.1:9517961-9577132 GCA_024734035.1 Alethe castanea | reverse complement strand
TGTTTTTCTTTTTTAATTCAACTTCTTAGATGAAGTAGGACTTTATTAAGTTGAATACAGTTTAAAATAAACCTGGAATACTTATATTTGGTTTCCTATAGTATAATCTAGCAAACATACCCATAATTTAGCCACTTTCTAGATTCATTTTAGAAAGATTTTCTGTTCACTATGTAATATTTTACAGCCCTTGATACATTTTCAATTGTTATTTCTTGGGAGTTTTTCTCACCTCAGAAGGAAAAGGATAGCTCAGGTTATCATTTCATTGCTTCACTGAGGCTTTTTTATGCTTAACACACTTAATTCCTTCAGTCTGTATTTGTGAGTTCTAGCCCTAACCATGTTCTTCCAGATTGATGCAATTACTCTTCTCAAACTTTTGAAGACCAATTTTATCTGTCCTCAGTGTCTCAGACTCCTTTTCTTTTTCACAGGTTTTCAAATAAAATTACTCAGAAGCATGGAATGAACAGAACTTCCAGGTTTCAATATAACACCTTTCAAAATATGAACAAGTCTCCAAAACATTACTGGGGACAGAGAAACAAGTAAAGCCTGTGAGGTAGATGAAGCTTTATGGCTGGTAGGCTGTAATGGTTACCACGAAGTTCCAAAGCAAAATGTATTTTCAATACATATTGAAATAAATTCTAACCTGTTTCTGAATACTGATCTCGCTCATTTGTAGTAAGACATGCAGAAACCACTTCAATTTTGTTACACAGCAAGGATTTTCACATAATTAGATCAGATCTTTTTTTCCCTGTATTCATCCTTCCTACTAATTGCTGTGCTGCATATTCCTAAATGAATAGCATCAATTTTCTTTATATTTATAAGGACATGATCATATGTTTTATGCTGAGAACATTCCTTCTGCAGAATAAATGAAGTCCCAGGCACAGGTTAATGGAAACTTCGCCACTAACTTCAAAGGAACCAGAATTTTACCCACAGATCTAATGCAAAATCCTCAGAGGTTAATGAGTGTCTTTCCACTGACATCAGTGTGGTTGGAACAAGGGTAACAGAGTTGCTCTAATTCACTGCTTAGGCCCTGATGAGAACACTTAAGCATTTCTCTAAGTGTAAGCTTCAATGCTTCCCTAATTTGGCACATATTTATCAGTGATAGGAAAAGGAACCAGATATTTTCTTTCAAACATCTTTACTTTACTCTCTGGGCTGAATATGAGAGTAGATTCTGGTCACATTGTATTTTTGTAAGGTTAGTTAGAAAGACATTTGGGAACTTTCATTCACAAGTGCTTTAATCTAATAAAAATTCTCTCAACTTAGTTGTCTAGTTTCTAACTTGATATTTCCTGAAATGCATCATTATATATGCTAAAATAATAACTTATCCCTTGATTATTCTTTTAGAAGGAATTTTTACAGAAGTGTCAAGGCCATGTAAGAATTAGCATTAATTACCCCAAGGCATTTCAGACCAACACTTGTTAAGCAGATCTATTAAAACCAATGATGAATTTTGAGTAAAACCTATGAGATTTATACATGACCAATTAAGTACAAAAGTTTTAAATTTCTCTTCCTCCCCTCCCACCCAACCCTCAATGAATATAATATTTTAAAAATCCAAGTAGGACAGCACTGACTAGAAAATAGTATCATCCTTAATGACTAGCATGCAACAAACAGATCTGAACCCAAAATGTTTTCCTATAAAAATTACGTTTGGAATCTCATTACAGAGAAATTGTCTTCCTGTTACTTATTTGTAGCACTGCAGCAACCAGAAGTTCTGTTCTGCATTACTGGGTATTGACATGCATTTAGCCCTTGTCCTTATTGTACACATACCATATAAATACATATATAAAAGAGAAGAGTCATTGGTTTTCACAAAGTTGGATCAAGGCAGAGTGAGATCAAATGGCCTCTGTAGCTTGCACAGGAAGACCCTGGCTAAAGGACAATGCAAATCTTCAAAACCAGTCCTAAATCCTCCTAATCACAGCACTGTCAATCTTCAACCATTTTGTTCCCAAAAGCTTGCAAGAACAAGCATGTCCAGTTGCCTTAAAAACCCCAAATATTTGAAATAATGCTGAGGCAGCAGAGCCCAGTCATGAAACCTGCAGAGGAAGGTGCCTTTCACTCTATGGACAGCAGCAACCCTTAGGGCAGGCTGAACCTTTCCCTACAATTTCTGTTTTTTCATGAGTCCCCTGTGTGCCAGCTGCTCTTTGCAGCCACATGGCTCAGGCTCATCAGATCACTGACAGAGCTGCAGCAACCAAATCCTAAGACAATATTTTCCAGCTGATGATGCAGCAGAGCTATTGCAATTGTCCTTTTAATTTCTAGCAGCAAAAGGACTTAAATGGCTGCAGTGACAATCTCTATATAGAGCATTCCTGAGGCATACAAGACTTCTGGAAGTAAGATCAGAGCAAACAAGTGTCTGAAAGGAGAAAACCTGCAAAATTTTAGTGTAAGCACCATCCTTGCCATCTCTCTGGTTCTGCCACCCATTGTGACTGGCAGCTGCTGGAGGGATTTCACTGCTAGAGAAGATAAGAGAGTTCCATCCCAGGCAAGAGCAACACGTACTGAAAACTCCACACTGATTTTCAAGAGGACTTGTGGTGTCCAGTCTCTCAGAGCCACAGAGACAGAAATAAGGTGACAGTCAGCAGCTGCACAACCCAGGGGAGCCAAAGGAGCCCCTGCTCCCCTGCACATCTTTTAAGCCTCTTGGGTCACACTGCATTAGTCACGCTCCCGAGTAGAAGTTGTTTTGTTTTAATTTAGAAAAACTATCACACTTATTCCATTGAGCAGGAGGGGGAAGCATTTCTGCCCTGCTCCAACCTTATATAGTGATAGGCAAAAAAACATCACCATATGTCTGGGGGAGGCAGTTGGTAGCACGTGGGATGGGCTGAGTGAGTGCTGTACTGCATTTGTGAAGTCCTCGGGACATTAGGCACTTTGGGCCCCATCCAGTAAGAAATAATTGCAGAACAATCCAAGTGGAACTCAAACTTTTTTTTTTTTGGTGATACAGAATTGATGTTTGGCAATTTTTACTCATTTTTCTAGATCCAGGCCTTTCCAGGATTTGTGCAATATTCCAAAGGACTTGAAGACAAACAGTGCAAAACGCTAGAACACGACAACCCAGTTTCTAAGTATAAAGCCAATTCTGATAAATGCAACAACGTTTGGAACAGAGAGATGGTCACAGAATTGTTCTCCAGAAGCAGGAGTAAATGTGAGCTTTGGAAGAGTGGTGTTTATCTCTGCACAAGTAAAACCAGTGGTTTTTTGGACTTTATGGCCTCCAGGTAGAAATCAGACACTTCTGAATTGCTGTGCCTCAGCCCTGGCTAAATGAACCAGGGCTCACTGTGAGTGCCACTGCAGCCCCTGCAGCCACAGGCACCCAGTGAGGTGCTGCTGCACCCACCACTGCTGCTGCTGCCCCAGCAGATGAACTTGGGAATCCCAGATGTAGAAAATCAGATGCTGAGTACTCACACCTTGGCAGAGGAGAGCTGCTAAGGTTGCCAACAAACACGTTTCCATTTTGAATCGCTGGGATTCTGCACAGATTCTGCATACAGGGGAAAGCATTATTCTCCTGTTCGAAGTTATTTTTCAATAATTAATGAATAAAGCTAAGCTCTCTGTGCATAATGAAATGGAAGTGTCATTTAAACAGATGGCTAATTGTTTTACTGAGTCACCAGCCAGCTCTTCCTGGTGCCCATTGCATCCTGATTTCAGGTATATTTTCTGGTCACTCCATTTATTTATTTTTCTGATATACAGCTCTGCAAAGATTTACATAATAGCATGAATGTTTGGTAACATAAGCCCTGCGTTTCACTGCAATACCTCAAGCAATTTGCTGACAGTATTTTTCTGCAAAATTAGATATGGAATTTGGAGCAAAAAGCTGCTGCCTTGACAGACACAAATTCCCTTGTTACTGAACAAAGGGTTCCCTTTTTTTTATGGTAATAATGAACCAAGAAGCTTTAAGGGAGGGAAATAACATTGAAAGATTAATGATGATGAACCGATTTGGAAAAACTCCAGCAGACTTGAAACTTCCTTCCCCCCTGCCCCTCCAAGCTCTTCCAGTATTATTAATGCAAAACAAAATGAAAAAACAGCCACAGAAAGAGGCTGAGAACTCCCCCAGGAAGATCTGAAACAATGAGACAGAAACAGAGGATGTGAGGACGCACAGCTCTGAGTGGGAGGAAAATACCCAGGTGGGTTTCAAGGCTGGGAATGATCTTCAGACAGCCAGAGAGAACATCTCAAGCAGCTGAGGCACAGACCTCGCCTGGAAGAGCTCAGCATGCCACAAAGTGCCTTTGCTTCCTTTACAAGACCTGTTGTAGAGAATCCATGCAAAGGTGATGAAGCAAGACGGGGACATGAGAGCCCAGCCCAGCTCCCTGGAGTATCAGAGCTGCTACTTGCAAAAAGAAAAATGGGAGTTTAAAAAACAAAACCAAAACAACCTGGTCAACATTTTCCTTTTGAAGCTGAAATATTCTACCACAGTTTTCAATTTAAATTCACTTTAGACACACATAGGTGATTTTATTTTTTTTTCCATTAGCCACGAAGTTACCTGCGTGCACTTAACATTTGCTTTTCTAGAAATACATGCATGATACACACAGAAATTATGTTTCTGTAAGAGGAATGCTACTGCACCAAAATCTGAAAAGGAGGGATGGCAGAGCAGAGCCAGGGCTCTGAAGATGAATGGCAGATCTGTCCCTTGCACATCCAACAGGAAAAGTTACATCAGGAGTATCAATACAAGGGAAACCACAGTACAACTTTTTATCTTCTGTTTTTCCACCACAGCATACACTTTCCTGTGCAATTTTATTTTTGCTCTTTTTCCCCCTCATCTCTCCTAAAGCTTCATGATCCCCAATTCTGTCTCAGCAAAGCCATCTCCCCTTGACAAACCCTCCCACTGCCCCAGCAGTGTCCCTGTGAATGCTCACTGATCCCCTGGGAGAAGCAATTTGGGGCCCATTTTCCTCCTCAGAGACGTGTTTGAACAGAAATCAGAGCCATCTCCAGTCTCCAGGATAGAACATAGGCTGAACTCTTCAAGCCAGTATTTAATGCTATTACAGAGCAAATATGTTCTGTTTAGGTAATTTTCTCCCCTCAGGAAAATATGACAAAACAGTTAAACTCATTAAGAAATCCCCACAACTCAGGCTTTGATGAAACAGTGCTTTTCCAGCCAGGACTGTACTTTTCTCAATCACATACTGCTGATAATAAAGCACTTGAGCCCCTGGAACAGACACTTTTCCTATTCCACACGAAATCTCAGATCAGACATTTGAAACACACCTTGTTCTCCTCTGCCCTCCAAAACTCTTCTCCTCACACCTGTAAAATTCTCAGATGAAATTTTCTCAGGTAATGGGGAAATGAAAATCACAAGGCCAGGCAGGTTTGGATACAGGCTCCATTTGGATACAGACACAAATTCAATCAAGGTGTTTTTTCCATCAGTGCCCACTCTCTCTTCACACATCTCTCACCAGAACAAAAGCTGCAATAATTCCCCTTTCATTTAGCAATACTCCTGACACAGCTCATGCATTTTTATGAACTTTCCAAAACATGGATGCTACTCAAGAAACAATGACTGCACCTGAGGGTGCTTTGGGATGCCTTCAAGGGAAATGGGAGACAGAGGAGAGAGAGGAAACCATTCTGAGTTCTCTGCACAGACTGCCAGCACTGCATAATTCTTCCCATGCCAAAATACTTGGTTTTCCAACTGCTCTTTCTGTGCATGGTGGTATCTGAAAGAATTACTGATACTGGAGGGGGCTACAGCATCATCTGAGCACACTCATGTTATTTTTGGCTTCACTCTGGTCATTTGTTTCTGCTGTGACTCCAGTAAATGCTCTTGCCTTGTGAGGAGATATCAAAAATATCTAAAGCACATGATAATGGAACAGTTTCTATTGCCAGAGATTTTCTCCTGAACATTTGTAATAAATTGCAAGTATTTATTGCACTGGCTGTAAAACATATTAGCTAAAAAGAGCAAATAGACAAAACTTTTATATTAAATTTTAGTTGCAAAATCACCTCCTATGCTATTAACGCCAAAATGTCCAGCATAATTCCAAGAAGATTCTTCCACCCACAGAGGTAATACCCTAATATTCCTATTTACTCATTTATTGCTGTTGCTTAAGGTCATGGATATTTAAACAAGATTTTATAATTACAGGGGTATATTCCCTTTTATTAACTGTGCATCACAAATACCAAGATATGTAGCCAACTAGCCAAAATGTAATTAAACATTTGCTAGCTAATCATGTAACTGCTGTGGAATGAGACATCAAATACTAAAGAAAAATTTTATCATCACACAGGTGAAAACAAAAGCTGCACAAAGATGGAAAAGACAGGATAAAATAAAATCATTAATACTAAAAGATTGCACAAATCTAGCATGTAGATGTGTGTAGAATGCAGAAAAAAAGCCAAAGCCAACTGGTGGTAGAAAATCATGAGAAAACCAAGAAAGTGGGGCAAATGAGGACCTGTCCCAAGCATGCAGAAATTCTGAAAGAGCATCCAAAAGGAGAAGGCAATTTTCTGTGCTCATCTTTCTTTGCCATTCCTCACTCACGAACATGTTCTGTGCAAGGTTATCAACATAGGAATGGCTCTCTGGGTGGTGTTACCCACCCAAATTAGCAACAAAAAATGGTGGAAGAGTGTCTGTAAAAAAAGGCAAACATGTTGGAAAGGTGTCGAGGTAGCAAGAGATTTTGAATTGTGACAATCTGGAGCAAAGATAAAAAATGAATGAAAATTGCACTCTGAAGTTACAGCTCTCAGCAGGTGAATTGTTGCTCATCCTCCACAACTTCTCCCCAGACAATCCAGAAAGTTCAGCTTCAGCTCTTAGATTTTGTTGTTGGCCCAAGTCCTAATGACTTGGTAGGATTAAGAGAGCACTTCCAAATTCCCTGTAGAATAATCACATTTGAAAAGAAAAAGCATCTCAGCAACAATTGAGTGCATAATGTGGGTTGGAAGGAGAAAATCAGCCGAAGAAGATGATGTCTCACAGGAGGTCAAGAAGTTACACAAGAGAACTGCACAAAGTCAGTGTGAATCAGATCTTGCAAGAGGCTTTAAAACACATAACTAAACATCTTCTGGCATACAGGAGTCCTGCCCAGCCTTCTGCTCCCAACTTTGACAAGGGATTAATTACCCCACAGTAAAGGTGAGAAATTGAACCTCTGGACAGCTGAACTTTCATCTGTGCACAAAGTTATTCATTTATTAATTTATTTAAATGCAGGTGTAAGTCTACCTAGTGTCAGGAGACAAACTGAAGATGGCAGACCCTCCTCCAGACTGCAATTAAAAGCTTTTCATACCTATGCAGGTGAAAGATGTGCTGGTGCTGACCATTCACATCTCAGTGCAGCTCCCAGGCAGACTTGCACCTACAGGCTACACAATGTTAGAATAAAAGTATTTCGAGTCTCTCACATTAAAAAGAGCTTCTAAACTACCCCTGGTTAAATGCAGACCAATAGCAATTTCAAATTCTCTCTTATGTGCCACCTTTAATTTCAGTCCTTCAGCATATTTTCCATAGTCACATCCACTATAAAATGCATGGCATGTTCCTGAGAGTCTTTCAGCTCAGCTGTGCCAGCTCCTACTGCATCAAAAATAGTATTTAGGTTCTGAAGTAGCAGAACCTAAAAAGATATAAACCTCCTTTATTGTGTCTACTTGACTATATTAGCAGATGGCCATGCCTGAGACTACAAAATGCATAACAAATATTCTCTTTACAAGGGGGAGGAGTGCAGTTCAAGATGCACTGAAACAAACAGCTTTGGTTACCACCAGCACCAATGCCTTTGGTGGGCATCTTGTCAGAGAGCTTTGAGGTGGCCAATTCCCTGAGCATGGGCAGGCTCAGTTTGTGCCCTGTGCTGACAAACCAGGACAAGCATCCTTTCCCTGGGGACACAAGGCAGCAGCTGAGTATTGCTTGGAAATAACCCACCTTCCTTAAAATGGCTTAGTGTGAGCAAAGTGTAAACTGGGTTCCTTTTCAGGAACTCAGCTACACCACTGAAACCCTTCTGTTTAATCTACACCATAATTTTAACTATCAAATAAATTAATTTAGAGATACCATTGCTGCATGAAGTAGCTGTAATTTGAATTTAATTCATTAATTATACTCTAAATACCATGTTCTTTGATTGCATCTTCTAAAGTCCATCCCATTTCCATTAGCTGGAGAGATTACATGCAAAGGGACTGTGAGGAGTGAGGCAGTAAAGAAAATTTCAAAAGAAAAAAAAAGCCCAAACTGCAAGTCCTTTGTGGGATTTCAGGGTTTTGCTGAACTATTCTGAGAGTTAGAACCACAGAATATCTCAAGTTGGAAGGGACCTGTAAGGATCATCTGCTGCTCACAGGATGATCTGGAATTAAACCACATGGCTAAAAGCATCATCCAGATGCTCCTTCAACTTGGTCAGGCTCCCAACAGTTGTCCAGAAGTTTGATTTTTAAATTTTTTTCTTTGCCTTTTTAAAGCAAAACATGGTAAGAACCATTTTTTTTTCAGGGAGTTGGAGATGGGGGCTGGGAAATGAAAAAAAAATCTTTCTAGAAACTCAGCCAACCCATTTCTGAGGAGAAACTACAAAAATTATATGATCCTGCAGACACCAAGAGAGCCAAGGCCAGATCTCCTCAACCCCTCAAAGCAGACAATCCACCAGCAAGCTTTTCTTCAGCAACAGGTTCATTTTACTATCAAACCCATAAGTACCAGCTTTGATGGATTATTTCAAACAGATATTAATGCCCACATACCTCTGTGTTTATTGGCACTTGGCAAGAGCTCAGCTCTCTCATCCAGCTGAGTAAGCCCCCAGGGCTGTTATGTTGTGAGCTGACCTTCGGGTGTCATGAGAAATGTATCCATCCTTCTTTTCAGGGGTATTTTTTTTACCCATAGAGGGAAGAAAATCCATTCCGAAGCAATAAGCTGTTTTCACAAACTGAATGCATCTTGATGAATGGAATTTTCATTACAAATGTGTCTGACCTTTTGTCGATAGAGGTACTCCTTTAAAAGCCTTCTCTGATATCTACTAAAGACAAGGGAAGGACTTGCAGAGATTCATCAGACATAAAAAAACCCAAATAACATCGGCTCTTCAGCTTGATATTTAAGGCATTTTCATTAAATTTTTATATATTCTTAAACTTTAATATTATGCAATCAATATGTAGTAATTCACTGTCTTAAAAAATAAAATGCTAATAAAGCCTATGGTAGGAAGATAATTTTCCAGATTAATTTTGTTCTCACTTTTTTCACAAGACTTTATTAAACTGTATTCCCCTCTTGTTGCTAGCTATTTTCATGGTAAGAGGGGCCAAAGAGAACAGAGATACAAATCAATTCTTGCAACTCTTGCTGTGATGCAGATCCAAAATTCCTACAGAAATAAGTTTCTTTTTCATCTGAGGTGCTTGCTTACAAAAGGGATTTATGCATGCAAATACACTGGGCAGCTGTCAGTCAGCAGGAAAGAAATGAGAGCTTTTGCAAAGACACTTGCAATTGTAATTGTCAGATCTGGCAAGTGAGGAAAGCTGAGCTCCATCAGATCTCCAATTATATGGGAGAGCAAGGTGAGTTGTCATTGTCTCTTGTTCAGCTTTATGCACAAGTTCTGTCCCCTTAGCTGAAATTTAATTCATGCACTGGAGAAACTCTGAACCCCTAATGCTTAAGCTCAATTACCAGATATTCTCAATTGATGTGCCAATTTTCTAGACAAATTCTTTGTCACTACTGAAGTATCATTAACACATTTTGCTCCCTTCCAAAGCACAGATCTGGCGAATGAGTAATCCTAACACTTTATGGCATCCACAGATTTTGTTCAAAACATTGACAGCTTTCACATAGTCATTCCCACTGTAATGAAATGTATTGCTCTTTAAACAGCATTTCCTTACCATGAAGAAGTATTCACAAAGATGTGCTACCTACATAAATATTTAAGTTGGTATTTTATATCTGCAGCCCTGCATGAACCAACAGAAGAATGCTGGTCATAAATTACAACTGTAAAGGTACCTGAAATCCTGGATCAAGCTTCTATTGCTAACAATCAGACTCTGCTTATTAAGGGCCAAGGTGCAGGCATCACTTTTCATTATAAATCCCAAAACACCAGAAGTAAGCAAGTAGCTAATACACATTTTATGTAGGAATAACAAACCACAGATGGCAGAAATTTTCTGATGGGGTTTTTTTACCTCCATTAGACATGTCAACTTGCTACATTTTTTTTCAGTAGGACTGATAGCAGTTTTTAGAACGCTCCATTAGGAAATACTTGCTGTGTCCTGGGTGAGTCAGTGATTTCAAGTGGGATGGTGAAGTCTGAGCAACGACCCTGCAATAACAGATGGACTTAAACACTCTGTGGGGGCAAGGCACGGGCTTGGACCAAGCCTCACACTGCATTTCCCTGCTTGGTGATGTCTCACCCTTCTGCTGCTCCCTAGTGCTCCCCACTGCTCCCAGAAAAGCCCTGTAAGAGTCTATCAAAGAAGTTTATTGAGAGAGGGGTGGAAATCACAAATAGTTTTTGGGACAGGAAAACCCTTTCCTACTCAGCTCCGTATTAAACTCTTAAAATTAAGCACTCCATCCAATAAAGCTGTACCACAGGTGGTAATAGTGATGCTATTTTAGACCAAGTTATTCTGCCAACTATCCTGGAGCAGACTCAAATTAATTCCACTGAACTCAGCTTGATTTGTTGAAGACCTGTGAGAGTGCAGGGAGAGTTTCAGGGAGCACATGCCAAGCACACCAGACCCAAGGCTGAGATTCAGCAGGTGGGAGCCCTTGGAGCAGCAGGTGCTCTCCCAGGCTTACCACACTCCTGAGGCAATGGGGGTACAATATTTTAAAATAAATTACAAAGCAGTAAACCAAAAAAAGCCCACATTCTCCTTTGCCACCTGTCAACACTGCCTCCTTAGCTCTGCACAGCCACTTTGCCCACACACTGGGGCCACGAACCACGCTCTGTTTGAGAGGAGGAGACCTCACCAGACCTCCTCTCCCTCCAATTCCACGAGTCTCCAGATGGGACTTACTGGGAAAAGGAGTGCAGGGGAGCTGGGTTTCGAAATCAGCTCATCTAGAGAGCAACAGCCTATTTGTTACTGAGCTGCTGCATGATACCCAAGAGAAGCATTTCACCCTGCAGACTGCAGGCTGCCTGTGTGCAAGCTGATCACCTCCTCATGCTGCCCCAGGGAGAGGAAGAACACCCCACCTCTCCTGCCAGAGCCCAGGCTGCACTGCTACAAAACCCATTAGGAAACTCTCCAAACCCTTAAAAATTTACACTGGTCTTCAAGAACACGTTTTCCTTTGGAGGGTTTTGTGATTTGCCTGTTGTGGTGAGGCACCCACAGAGAATGGCAATAAGGGGGCACAAGAGGAGTGCAGAACAGGGGTGTGCCTGTCCCAGCCTGCAAGGGAGAGGCAGGGCACTAAGCTGGACTCAAGCTGGATGTCACAGGCACTACTTCCCTCGTAACTTGTTTTTCTCAGACTGTGGTTTGCCACCAGGTGAGAACCTCTCCCACCAAACCTCAATCACAAGTGTCCAGGGAAGGTGCCAGAGGCTCCCTGTGCTGGGGGATGTAACACAGATATTCCTTTGTCAAACAGAGACTTGTGTTCTGTGCAGACTGAAGTGTGGTGTATCATGGAAACAGCCTGGATATTTTTAGATGTGAAAATGCATCAATACAGTAAACTGGGGCACAGAAAAGAAAACTAAGGCAGTGTCCAGTAGCAATGCATGTTGAATGCACTAATTAAGAAATTGTGTTCTCTGAAGTGCCACTAGCTCTGCTCTGGCTGACACTGGTGGATTTATTCCTGGCAAGGTTCACCCTCTTTACAATGGCTTGGTGGTTTCACTGTGTATCAGGAAAGGCAGCCCAGCTCAGTTCAAATAAAAGACAAAACTCTAAAACAATATTGCCTATAAAAGTTGATTTTACTCCTGAGTAAAATCTTGAGTGTCAAACCAGGCCAGGGTCACCCTCAAAATGGCAAAGCAAAGGACAGGCATCAACCAGCAAAACATTTTTACTTTCTAAGTGTACTTTTAAAGGGTAGAGAAGAAAAGCAATTAATGGTAATGTCTGTATTTACTGCTCTGATTTTAACTAAACTTATTACTGTATAGGACAGCACATATTTATTTGGATACAATTAAGTTCTGGCCAAGCACTGTTAAACACATTACAGATTTCATTAGGCACAATCCAGCAGAGGTTCCAAACTGCAGTTCAGAGTTAGCAACGTGCTCCAGGATTAATTTGGCTCCAAACACAAGGGCTTCACTCAGCTCCTACAAAACTTGATGTGATGAGATTTGGAGCCCACTGGGACAAAAGTGACCAAGAAATGAACAAAACCTCATGAAAGACAGGAAAATACTTGTAACTCAGATTTCTGAGACACTTCTCACAGTTCTGGCATCAGCTCTTAATGACACGGCTGAGGACAGCAGAAGTGCCAATATTAATAATCAGAGTTTTAACCTATGTGCAAGATCCCAGAGGAATGAGGACTTTTTGTTTCAAAGGTTCTCCACAGCCCATATTTATCACCAATTTAGGGAAAAGCAGAGCACTGATGGGATCAGCAGTTGCTGTTGTATCTTTCTTCTGGTGAAATTAAATGCCAGGCCACTGAACTCCATGAGGACACTGATTTGAATTTAATGTTACAAAGATTTTACCTTAGAGCCACTGAATAAGCACACTTGGCTGTGGATAACAAGACACACAGGAGAGTGAGTCCCTGTGAACAAGTAATAATAAAATATCTACATAGCTCATTTTAATTCTGTCTAGTACAGCATGAAGAGACCATGAAGAAACAAGCACAATACTACGCTGTTAAAATATACAAAAGGACAGAAAAATAGGGGAAAAAAAAGAAGAAGAAGAGGAGCACCCAAGCTTTTTGGGGAAAAAACCCTGGTTTTAGACCTCTTAAAATTAAAAGGTGTGGAAGCAAACAGAGACCTTTTCTCCTCTCAGTGTCACTTGTACTACAGTAACTGTGAAATGTCATCTAGGATAAAACTGGTATTTCTACTAAAAATAGGAGAATTTAGACTCTAAGAACAATGAGGAACAAGGCACCTTGCATCTTCTGTTCACATTCCAAAGGTACAAATTTTCCTCTCCACCTCATTCTTTTCAACCATAAGCCAAACAATCTTATGATAAATTATTTGGATGATGTTTTGTTTTCTGACTGCTTTTAAAAAATAAAACTTGTATATGTATCAGAATCCCTTTGATAGTAAATCCCCTCTAAATTCCCCCAAGTATCTTCTGGTCTTGAAGCACCACTGGATCACTTGGGGACAGACCAATACGACAATTTCATTGAATATGACAGTGATTTCACCAAGGAATTGCAAGAACTGAGATGCTCCTAATAAAGGAATGGGAAATACAGGTGAGGAGATGCCCCCTCCTAATCCAGGTCTCTTTGGATGTGGAAAAAAATCTTCCATATTTTTGTGGTGGTGGGAGTGGGACTTGAGGGAGCTGCCATGGTGGAGCCCTGGCTGTTGAGCTCCTGCCAGCCCAGGGCTCCAGGAAAGTTCCTTTCAATGCTACTCAAATTAGGAGCTGCGCCATTTCCTCCACAAAATGACATTAAAGTCTGTGGCTTTCGACCCCGTTTCAGACACACATAAAACTGAAATGTGAAATTTCACTGAAATAAAACCTGGGGAGCTGGCCAGGCTTACCTAGGAGTTTTGTAGCCAACTAGGATGTCCTTGAAGCCCAGCAGCTCATTTTTTTTCCTGAAAGTTCGGGAATAAACACAACAGATGCTCCAAGCTCTGTCTTTCTTTGGGGGCCAGGGTAAACCCAGATATTAGAGAAGTAATGACCAACCACTCCAATTCTGCAACATCTACAAATATCTCCTAGAGGCAGGAAAGACAACTACTTTTACATTCTTACAGGCTTTTTTTGTCTCATTTGGTTCATGTATAGTATAATTTGAGATGTTGTTGTTTCTCTTTTTCCCAGGTGTAAATATTTGGTTCCGTTTTCATCGCTCCTTGTCCCTTATCTTTAATATCATATAAACAGAAGCCTGCACAGTTTCTCCATCTACAAATACATGAAGATTAATTTGCATGCTGAAAGCTTAAATCAAATATTTTAAACTGGATATGGATAAAACAATAATCCACTTCTGGGCTGAAATCCAAACAAATAAATAAAATTGATTTCACATGAAAGCAATAAACAATAGCAACGCCAATTACTCATTAGAATTCCTGCTCTGCAGACGTGACTGACAAATACTTTATAAAAGTAATGAAAGTAACAATAAAAATCTCAAGCCATCAAACTGTCATTGCTGCTCAAACTTTCCTCCTCATCTAGGCTGTGTTGATGTCTGCTCCACAAACACCTGGAGTTCTGAAGGACCTAGGGGTTTGTAAAAACTGAAATCAGCCCATGTGATAGGAAGAGAATCAAAGCATTTCCATTTAGATTCTAATTCACCTGTAAGACAGCAAAAAGTCAGGGCTCATCCTTTTTCTCAGCCAGCAGCAGCATTTTTTTCAAAGTTGTATCTGCATGTGCTGCAGATACCCAGCTTTCCTTGGGGATGCACAGGGAGGTTTTGAGTGCTGCTCTAAGCAAGCAATCACCAAGCAAGAGTCACGGTGACTCACACACATCCCCACATCTGAGTCACAGCTACTCCTCTGCTCCACTACTCCCTTCCAGGATCCGAGGGAGGCAATTCACTCTCAGTAATTAGGGAAAACAGCCAGGCTCGGCATTGCCAACCTGTAGTATTCAAATACTATGAGTCAGCCCCTTTCCCCTCCCCAAAGTCAGGTGGCTGGCTTAAAAAGTCACATAGACTTAAAAATATTAAGTCTGTGGGAATTTTTTTTTTTCAATTCGCTTTCTGATCGTTATTTTGAGCTGGTTTAAACGCACGCCTTCCCCTCCCACCTCCTCTCTTCCCTGCTCTCCTGCAAAATCAAAGGCGAGATTCGCACGTATTGACTCGATTTCGTGCTTCAGAAAAGACACTTCATAATACATCACACAGGTCCAGACCATGAGAGGTGCCACCACGGGGAGAGTAGGGTCACCTTCCATGGTCCTTGAACAGACACTGATCGAGCTAGCAAGCCAAAAAATCAGAAATCAGTCCAAATTTTATCTCTTTTTTTGTTTTGGGGGTTTTTGTTGTTGTTGTTGTTTGTTTGTTTTTGTTTTTTGGTGTTTTTTTGTTCTTCACCCTGTCAATGCTCTGCTGAGGAATATTTATCTCTGAATATTTAGCTGCAATAGCAGGCACCATATCTATCCATACCAAGGTTTTGAGGAGGATGGGGGAATTTGTTCCAAGCCCCCAGCAGCAGAGTACATAGTGAGCAATGGCTGTCACCTGTGAACTCTCACTCAGATCTTAGAGCCTCCACAGGTACCATTTAAATTTTCAGCTGCAGCTTCTCTGCCTGGGATGCCACCACACAGCCAAAACACATTAACACAGGTTGACCTCAGAAGATCCTAAGACAAACCACAGAGTCAGTTCACCCCTCTGAGTTGTCTTTGGATACTGCTGGGAACCAGGGAACTACTCAAGAAAAACATAAGAGAAAGGAATTATAATAATGATGATGCACCTGCAGGGTGTGTGAGCTATGTGACCAGGGGTGTCACCTCCCTTGCACCAATTAGATCATGCCTATGCTTAGCTCCACGAACTACTCTATATAAGTGTAGTGTTTCTTTAAACAAAAGTTCTCTTTTTGCTTCTCCACACACAAAGAACTTCGTTGCTATGTCCTTCTCCCCACTCCTATAGCTCAAATGCAGCCCTGAGTGACCCAGTGACACCACGGGGACAGGAGCAGAGACCAGCCCTGCTCCACTTCCATGCAAAACCCAGCCAGCCTGCAGATCCTCACTGAGCAGCACTGCAGCTCCCCACTGCAGCCCAGCCAGGGCCAAATGGCCAGATGGGATTTTTGGCCTACAGCCTCAGCTTGGTCTCCAGCTTAATGAAGTCAGACCTAAAAGCTATATATTGGAGGGGTTACTCAGAATGTACATGAACAAGGGGGATGAGCACCCAAAAGAGCATCTCTGCAGCAGGCAACTGCTTTTTGGAGTACCTGCCTTTAGGGCTGCTCTTCTTGAAGAGATTCATAAGGCTTCTTGTAGCCTGGCAATGAAAATCCCTGCCTTGGCTGCTCTGCAGTATCTCTCTGCATGGCAGAGCTCAAAGCAAACCTGTGCTGCCCAGGGCTGCAGGGATCTGGAGCTTTGATCTCCCCAGAGGTCAGGGCTGGTGCCCAAGGGGCTGCACACCAGTGTGGGGACCCATCCCTGCTGCCTGCAGCACTGGGCCACACGTGTGGGCTGCAGGGCTCAGGGAAAGGAGCTGGGGTGTAGCTCCATACAGAAAATACAGGAAAATGCAGGCTCAGGAAGGGAGGCAAGACATGCTGATGCTGTTTCCATTAAAAGGGAAGAAATCCAGTATTCTCTTGAAGCAATATTTGTTTGCTTTTTAGACCTAGCCAGCAACTACAGAACCACTGCTTCTTTTCCTTTCTCCAGGTTCCCACCCAGGATCCTGAATCAGTTTGTCCTGAAATGCTGTTGTAAAAGTGGATTGAAACCTCTGGTCAGGTGAACTCTCAGCCTTTAAACACACAGTACATATGTGAGCTGCTTAGTAGCAGTTTCTTTTCCTTTCCATTCATAAGAAGGTTTTTCTATTCTGCAGCCCCCATAATATCCTGAGGAAGTGGCAGACCCTTTGAGCAGAGCAGAATTTTCCTTATTCTAAACAAAAATCTTTACCAGCTGTCAGATGAAAGCAGCTCTTTTTCCATTTCACTGTTGGGATCACAAGATAACATTCTCTTCTGAGAGTTCTACCCCCAGTCCAGGCTTGCCCTCCTGAAGTTTTGGTATCTTTCCACTAAAAGTGGAAGAGAAATCATATAGATGCAGAATCGTATAAATAAAAATTAAGGAAAAATCATACAAATACAAAGAAAAAACTTGCCACAGTTCTCTGTATAACTTTATATCATCACAGCTGAACTGAGCACTGTAAGATACAATTAACATACCAATCAAGACTTCTTGGAGAAAGCAGACTATGATACATTTCTAAACAATTTTCCCCACCAATGACATTTTTGAAGGAACAAATAAGAACAACCTCTCGTAAGTGCTTAAGACTTCAGAATAATAACTGCTATGAAAAATAAAAGTCATGTTGCAACATGAATTTCAATAGATACAGCCACCAGTTCTTCCAACTGGACTTTTGTAGTCACTGTACCAGGACACATTTGTGACTAAGTTTTAGTGAACAAGATGTTCTCAAATCCATGAGTAAAGATGACAATTTAACAATAGGGTAAACATTAAACCTATTTGGTGGGCTGAGAATGAGTATTCTCCTGTATTTTATTCCCAATGACTCACACAGTCCAGTATCCTTCAGCAAAGAGTATGTTGGCAATTTTTAGCCCATCTCCCCAAGGCATTATCCTGCTGTCAGGAGGTAACCACAAATCCCAACTGTCCAACTTGCTCTCATCAATGTCAAAAATACCCCTTGAGAATTATTCCCCCTGCAGAGAACCCTTTGCATTCTTATCCTAGAAATCCTTGAATCTCTTCTTTCAGCAGTGCCAGTAAAAAATAGTAACACTGAAATCCTGTAGTGGGTAATTTTAATGTCCTGCTGAGCCCTACATGAACCAAGTCACCAGCTGCACTCAGGCTCTTCTCCCAGTTCACTGGTGTTGCTCACAACTATTGCAAGTAAACTAATCAAGTAATTTTGGTTTTAGGACTTCAAATGCAACCATAAACACCCTCACCTCTGATATCCCTCCTGATTCCCACCATGCCTATCACAGAAGTCTGGCCTGCGTTGTGACATGTGGAACACAAAGGAAAAGCAGAACATTTCCTTTTTCCTCACACTCCTCCTGCTTCTCCCAAGGGGTTGCTCCCAAGCTAGGGGCAGGTCTCAGTAGCCCACTTGTTTCCTAATGGAAAGAAAACAAGCTGAGACAAATCAAGTGTTTCTTGGGTGCAGTTCTGCTTATTTACCACAAAGGAAAAATAAAGGTATAGCACAATTCTGCTTCCTCAACACACAAGTAAAAAACCCCAACCAATAAGGTTTTCTTTCCAGAAATCCAGGACTCCCTTCCCAGTGAGCATTATTCCCACTATTGCTTGTGGCTTTCTTCTGGGCTGAGCACTGCCTCTCCCTCTTTTTGCAGTGTTTCTCCTTAATTTTTTTACTTCTCACAAATATGGAAGGCTATACCATTAACAAGTCAAACCAGAGTTTGCAATTAATCTACAGGAAAACCCGTGTCCATTTGGCTCTGTTGCTCATTAGTTTTGCACAGCTCATTGCCTTGGGTGCCAGCTGGCTCTTGCTCCATCCATCACCACACAAAGGAGCACTTAATTGGTCTTTGTATTTACCATAAATGAAAGAGGTGAGTATATCCATCACCACTAAGCAGCACTGCAAATAAACAAAGCACACAACCCCCATAACAGCAGCCATTAATACCTCCAAGCAAAGCAGTATTAAGCCCTTTTTCATTTTGAAAGCATTAACAACACAATCACAAACTAATTTTAGTTATTAATGTTTCAGTCCCACAAGATTTATGAAGGGGCATAAGGTCCTACAGCAGTTTTATATACCTGGGTACAGTACTCCAAAAACAGTACCACATTTTTAATGCTGTACAGCGTTTCATAACCATAATCCAAATGTCAGTCTACTACTTGACTTTATATATGACATTACTAAAAGATTAAATATTCAGGAACATTAATTTTAAAAAAAAAAAATGCCACAAAAGCTGTACCTGATAATTTCAAGGGGTTTGTGGGGCTTTTTAATAAAATAAAATGTTGGTACTTTTTCAAGGAATAAATCATTGTAGTTGTATAGTTAGTACAGGCAATAAGAAATACTGCTTAGCATTCAGGGCAATAATAAATGACATGAAATGAAGTACCACAGAAACTTGTGCTCATAGCATATAAATAATAAAGAATTATTATGGTCTGAAACTTGCAAACTCCAAAGTCAGAAAATGTCCTCATTGCTGAAAATATGGCCAGGTGAAGATTTTTTTGTCAATATTGTGAGTTTTGCTTGTTCTTCCAAGGATTTAAGAATTCTTGGACTCTCCAGGCCTACACCTGTGTGTATCCATAATCTCCTTTATCAGATGTCTAAAGGAAGGTACAGCCTAACTTGCATGTCCTGGATTCTTCTGGCAAATTCCAGCTGAAGATAAATTGCCATCAGTCACTTCTCTCTTTGCAAACCCAGGTGCTTGGCCAGTCTGTTTTCTCCTATCCAGGTAGCAAAAGGAAAGTTTGTTTTTTCAGGAATGAATTTACACCAATCATAGCCTTATCCCAGCAAATGCTCCAACTTCTCTCTAAAAAGAAGCCCAAGGTAGTAAATCACCAATTTCTCAGGACACAGTGGCAGCAATGAAGGCTTGTCTGTCCAAACTAAACACAACAATTCAGGTTTGGGGTGCCTTGAAGGGCTGGTGGTAAAATTCAGACTCATGTCTGGCCTCTACTACATTTACTGATCTCAGTAAAACATGGATGCAAAACATCACCATGCTGGAATTTCATGCCCTCAGTGTAAAATTAACAAGCAAATTAAAAATACAGCATTTCAAAACCTCTCACTTTCACAAATGCAGCTACTTTTATTTCCCCTTTTCGCTTTTTAAGAAAGAAAGAGAAAATACATTTTAAAATTTGAAAAAATAACAACCTGTAATGTAATTGGAAAACAAAGCAGCTGGAAAAATCAATGCAGTATTAGGATCTCATTGGAAGAAAGCAGGTAAGATCTGCAAATGCTCATGAACGGGGTCAATTTTTTAAATCCTTAACAAAACTGAGCTTATCTAGCATCCCTCAGCCTCTGATCTCAGTCCCCCGTTACTCTCAGTGACAGCCACTGCAAGGAAGTGTCATGAAGATACAAAACATGAATCTATATTGATTTTTCCTCTCAATACTGAGAGTATTCTCCCTGGAAGAAGGTACAGAAAGACACATGTAACACCAATATTAGGTTATCCTGAGTTTAAATTAGAGGCACCAGAATTGAAGGCCATACCTTCAGCTGTCAAAAATGAAAACCAATATTTTCATGTTGATTTTCAGCAGCCATCAGCCTAGCCCTACGCAATTATTCCTGGCAGGGTCTTTATAAATATTGATTTTTAATTGAATAGACCTATAATTTGTCTTCCAGCCTCATATAGAGAAATACATACACCTTTTACACATACACATACTTTTTCTGTTCCTGCTTTTCCAAAATGGAGTCCTTAGAATTTTTATATCCAAAATATTTTTTATCACAGAGAAATCTGAGAGTCAAAGCTTCACTTGGATTCATTTGTCAATGCAAAATAATAAAAATAAATCAAAGCTCAGCTATCACAGCAGCAATCATTTCAAAAATGTTTCCTTTTAGCTTCAGGTTATATTCCTTCTTTATGCTTGATGGCACAGGAAAGTTGCCAGTTAAATTACTGACATCCACATTGCCTTTGCTAAAGTTTGTGTGACTGTATTGCTGAGCTCCTGAGCAGTTATGTTCCTCCTCCAACACAAAAAGAAAAATCTGGTTGTGCTTTATGCTTCTTATAATTCAAAGTTTATTTTACTTCATTCAGTTGATTACTTTTGAAAAAAAAAGAAAACAACTTAGAGAATGCCTTTTCAGGGAACACAATTTCTACAAACTCCTCCTCAGTTTTTCTGTTACAAGAGAGACATTAGTACTATGTCATATTTAACAAAGCACTTTGTAAGCATTCATTAATCATGCAGTGCCCCTGAGAGGCACATTATGTAATGTTTAATCTGCTCAGTTGAGCCTGTAAGTACAAGAAACCTCTCTAAATTTTATCAGCTTTACAATAAGAAGAGATGTATTTCGAGTATCATCAGTAAAAGCAACCAGTTGCTCTCTGTCCTCCAGGTCCCTGCACCAGCAGCAGATTTGCCCCACTGTGACAGAGCTGTGCTCAGTCACAGAATTGATGCACTTTTTGCTTCCAAAAGCCACTGCAGAAATTTTAAATGCAGCTCCTGGGTCATATTTAGTGACTGAAACAGAAAAGGCAGGGATACAGAATTCACAAAAAAAAAAAATCACAGGAAAGAACTCCTTTGCATCTTTTGTTTTATATATTTCTTCTAAATATGCATTATAAGTAAACATTTTCTAAAATGGTATAAAAGTCCCCTCTTTGCTTTTCCTCCTTACTACCAGCACAAAAATTCTACATTCACAACATTTTTGCTTTCATCGCAGTCAACAGATACTTTGAAATCACCTTGACAGGGGAATAGAAATTATATTTGTGCAGGAACTTGAAGGAAGTCAGTCTGTGACAGCACCTCTGGAGATGAGTCATTTGTGCTGCCATGGCCACCTGCACCCTGTTCCAAAACACACAGAGCTGGTCTCAGCCTCCCTTAGACATGGCCCTTCTTTGCCCAAGATGAATGCAGGAAATAAATAAATAAAGACAGATCACCTTGTAACTCACAGACATAATGCAGCCCAAAAAATATTCAGATTTTCTAGCACATAGACCAGCTCTAATCAAATTCATCAGCACATACTAATGAATCAGGGCTCAACACTAAGACCACAATAAATCTGGTGGAACTGCTTCCAATTGAGGGAGAGGACACTGTCTCTAAAGCTCTGCTTCCTAGCATACATGGTTCATGGGGGGGTCCTTTCAGCTACTACATTTTTCTCAAAATTGATGGAGATATTCTGAGCTGCCTTTTGATACAAACATCAAACTTAAATCATTCCTGATTTAGAAGTGGACAATGAAGTGCCTTCATTCCATAGTGCATGCAGCTTTCTGGGAAAGAAATTGCCACCTCTGGGCTCTCTCCATTTTTTATATTTCCTCCTGATCTCCCAGTTATCAATACTTCAGTTCCACTACACAAGAAGTTTCTTTGCCACTTGTGTTCTCTCTATTACCATGAATCCCTATATAGTCTTTAAAACTTCCATTTTAACCAGTTCTCTATTTAAAAATATCGTGCTTTGTAGAGTACAAAGCTCTTTCAAACACACATTTTCTAGTTATAGACCTGCTTCCTGTATTGCTTTTATTATTATCTGGTACATTCAGGCAAAAGCTGGACAATAGAATTGAGCTATCAAGACAACAGAGCTGGGTATTTAAAGCTTGCTATCTGTCCTACCAGTCTTTGAAAAAAAAAAATCAGCAGGTTCACACTCGTGAGCTAGTTATAAGTGTTTCTGCAGCTCTCCTTCGTGAAAGGATCTATTTAAATGTTGTATGACATCTATTTTCTCCCTGGGAATATCTTTGTAGTGTTTCATCTTTCCTTGCCACCAAAAAAAAAAAAAAAAAAAGCTGGCTATGCTGCAAACCACTGGAGATGCTTATTCTCACTCTCCCTGGCAGCTGCTGGCTGGTTTCACGTTTTCTGACATCACTGAATCCTAAGCACCCTTTTTTACCATTATTCAACAGAAAGTTCAGTGAAATAGCTTAGGTTTTGCTAAGTTTCTTGAATACTTATTGTTCATTCATCACTATATGACACCAGGGAGCAGCTGGCAATTAGCAAGAGCAGGAAATGAGGACACCTGAGCTTTAATCTCAGCCTGACTCTGGCACTCAGCAGGGGCACATTCTTTGGGGCAGGGCTGGGAAGGGTTTCTACAGTGCCAATGGTTTGTTTGGCAGGGGCTGTTCTTTAAAAAACTCACTGGAACAGTGGAAAAATATGAACCTGGAGTGTCCTCTTCTCTGAGTACATCATGTGAGGTCCTTGAGATCAGACATATCACAATGCTGACTCACAGTTATGCCACCTTTTCAGAGACAAAAAGAAATACCATAGCCATTTATGCAAATATCTCTGTAAATTCTAGAGGCTGTGTGGCTGCCATCTATGCCTTTAGCATAAAGAGCACTTGCCCACATTACAGTCAAGCTGCCTCCTTGTTTAAATAATTTATGGTAAGCCTGAAACACAAGACTTGGGGAATGGAGGCTGACCCGAGTTTAAAGCAAGATATGATTCTTTAATGCTGAATAGGGGAGAAGTGGAGAACTTGTGCCCAAATACAAAATATCAGATCACAGGGGCCCAGCTCCTGTATCAGTGAGCAGGCTCTGCACTGGGTAGGTTCTGCACCTCAGCAGGGACTGCAGAATTGCACCTTAATAAGCAGCCACTGCCCCTCTTCCCCCTGGTATTTTCCTGTGCTCAGACAGACACAGCTGTGAGAAGAAGGCTCTGTCCCAGGGAAGCATCCCTGGAGCCACACAGGCTGGATCCTGCCCCACCCCATGCCAGGCACTCCCCCTGCTCCCAGCTCAGCCATCCCTCCCACACTGGCCCTGCTGTGGATCAGAAATGCCACCCAAATGCCACCCAAATGCCACCCAAATGCCACCCAAAGCCTCCCTGCCCTGCAGGAGCAGCCCCAGGGCTCCCACGCTGGCCCCCACTCCAGAGATCCCTCACAGTGCCAGCAGCCATTCGTTCCCACAATCACTGGTTTTTTCACTTGAGAAACACCTTTTCTTCGAAGTGCTATACAGCAAGATTTTCTAAATTGGAGCTCTGGGACTGGGAGATCTCTTTGGTCATGGTAGCAGTGACAGAATACAAATGTGTCCGTTTCCCTGAGAGCAATTTGGGTACCAGCAAAGGAGAATGTCTGCTGGTGTGTCTGCTTATTTATTCCCCTTTCCCCCTCCTTTTCTTCTGTGCTGTTTGCACAACAGAACAGAGTGTTGTTGGACAGAATGATATTATACAATATAATGTGTTACAATAAGCAGTCTGCAAAGAAAAACATCCTTGCTTTAAGAGATCACTTCCAAATTGCATAAGATGTGGCAGTGGATGTGCAGAAGCAGATTAACCTCTGGGAGAGAAAAGCAGCCCACTTCACTTATAAACTCAAATTACAAATATACCTTTCAGCATTTCATCTGGTGTTTGTATATGCACACACAAAAGCCTCACAGTAAACTGGAAGGCAAAACCTGTTATTAAATATACAAGCCCTCAGAAAATAATATTTAACAAAAAAAAAAAAAATCAGCAACTAGAATTCAGTCACACAGGCAAGGATTTAAATGCTACATTCAGGTAGCTCTACAACAGCCAAGAGATGTCCCTTTACCAGCTGTCCCAGTTAAAGCAAGTTCACCAGAAGGGAGCAACCAGTTCCCAGCTGCACAAGACATCAAAAGAGAAAGGGGTGAAATTCAGTGCAGCTGATCTGCAAATGCAGAGGAGACCCTGCAGAATTTGTGGGGACCAGGGATTTGGTGTTCATTCTCACCCTGAATTTCTCACCCCACCCCAGAGAGTTTGCTCCCAAATTATGAATTAGGGATATGTTAAAACTCTCTGTGTGTGCTAAAGGCAACCAGGTTTCCAGATAATTGACTGAGCGGTGGCCTGGCACTCCTTGAAACTAATTCAGCTGAACAAGGGCTTTGTTGAAATGAGAAAGCCTAAAAGAGATTTGCTCAGATCAAGATTTAAGCTTTGTCAGACATGTTCACTGTGGCTCGGAGAGCTGCCCAGACAAATTGCAGGCAGCAGGGAGCTCTGGTGATTAGAGAGGCGAAAAAAACCAAAGAACAAGAAAACAAAATAAACCAGAATTGGAAAGCAACAGCCTCACACTGATGGTGTACTCACAGCCAGCTGGGTCACACAGAACACAACACCTGCCCCCAGTTTGCCCAGCCAGACCCACTGAGGGCCCCTTCTGCCAGGTCCTGGTGACAAAGCCACCAAGACACTGCCAAAGCAGAAGGGCATGGATGGATTTCACCCACAGCCATCTCTGCTTGCAGGTCTCACCTTTCTACCAGCCAGAAGAGCAGCTCAGTGACCCAGCTTTGCAAGATTATCTGCATTTCCAGGGCATATCCTCTGTCTCAGGCAAGGATGGGTTGCAGGACACAGCCTTCAGTCTGTCTTCAGATCAAAAATAATACCACTGCCAATTTCCCAAAGGTAAAGTGAACTCCAGAGCAAGAACACCTTTGAAAACAGGAGAACCTCACCATGACCCCATGTCTCTGCCCAAGCAACTTTTAGGAAATTGCTTTCCTTTAGTCTACTCCCACCAGCACTCCATTTATAACTCTGATGGTCTCCAGTGAGATCCACAGCCCAGCTCCCACAGAAGGCATTGTAGAGGATGCAGCTTGGCTGTAACCTAGACTTCTCTATCCCAAGGTTCATTTCAGCTGCTTTCCCCATCCTCCTGGCCTGAGCAGGCAACAGAAATTCCCAACAGGGCAGGGCATGGAGATGTGCAGCAGTGGCACAGGCATCCTGTGCAGGGAAACAAGAGGAACAGGAGGGGATGTTTTGTTTGCCTCTGCAATATTTCAGCTCTTCCATTGTGAGGGGCCACTCTCCCATCACCTCTCCAAGCCCCACACTTGGGAGCCCAGTGGCATCCAGCCTGCCAGCCCAAAGGGGACCCCTCTAATTAGCCATGCTCCACATGGAGCACAGGGTCTCTCTAATGGCTTAAACCTCACAACACTACATTCTAATTATGACTGTGTTAGAACAGAATCAGTTGCCTAATCAAGCTTAAATTAAATGCATATTTAGCAATTTTCGTGCTAGCATTCTCAGAAATGTGATACTTGCATACTGAATTATTTATATTGTCTAGAACTCCAGTATTTTTTAAGAATAAAACCAGCAAACCAACACTCCAGAAAGGTAGGTAAATAAATTAACCACTCTTTTCTGAATAGCCATGGTTCCCCACTGCCTTGGCTGCCATTCACTCAGAGCTCCTACAGTAAAATGAATGAAGAGCATTCAAACCCTGTCAGCCAAATTACTGCAAGTATTTCCAGTGTAAACATGAAAGGAAGGATTCTTCCATTAACAACAGCCTACAGGTAAATATTTACTGTGTTTGCAAGGCTGGAGCTCCAGAGGGCAACTTGCTACAGCAGCTGCAGTAGGTAGTCCAAAAATAGGTATTTTCCTATTAGTGTGTGTGTTTAATGCTCATGAAAGCTGCTGCCTGAAATGGCAGAAGGAGGGTGGGAGTAGCCAGGTATTCTGCTCACTGCTCCATAAGCTGCTTTCAAGGACATGCCCTCATCTGTGCCCCCACCCAGCAGAGCAGCTAACCTGGAGCTGGACAAGGAGCTTGTACGTAAATCCCGCTGATTTCTTGTGAATTTTAGGAAGGATCATCTGACAGTTAATCAAATTGACCAGGAATTGTGGTTTCAGATACAGATTTGGTAAAACACCCAAGTGACTGAACAGGGCTAGAATTAAGCAGGTGCTTCAGCCTATGCATATAGCTATGGCATTGCAAGGCTGAGTGTCTCACACCTCTGTCCAAATCTCTGCTTGTCTTTGTTTCAGCTTACCTGTCTAATAAGCTAGGATGATAGCACTTACTGAGCTGTTATGCAGCATGAATAATATTGTTTAATACTTCAGATCCCACAATAAAAAGTGATACAAGCACCAAATGTTGCTATACCAACATAGCATTATACCATAGGAATAAGTGTTATTAGAGTTATACACAGGAGCTTTATTTTAATGCTGTGCAGTTTTCTACTGAGTCCATTAATGATCAGCCATTACAGCAAAAATAAATTACTTTTCACAGCAGTTAAGTTTTCCATGGTGCAAGCAGTAGTCAAAATTTAACAGAAGTGACAGGTTGAATTCCCAGAGACACCTGAATTTTGTACATCAGCTCCTTTTGACAAACAGCAACACAGAAAAAAAACGAAACTGATGTAGTAAAATTTTCACTGGAAATAGAATGGTCTTATTTCTGCTATCCATCATGTTTCCCACTAAAATAATTAAGAATGAGGGGAGCAGAGAAATGTGTAACAGGATGTTGGCAAAAGCACAAGGGGATCTTTTTCCCAAGCTCTTAAATCTCCATAGCCTTTCCTGAAGCTAAATGAGGGATGTTTTAAATATTAAAGTTGATGCCAATCAAACTCCATTGTGATCAAAGCCTGAGTGCAAAGCTATATTTTCCCCAACATACTGAATCATTAGTCAAAGTCCACTCCTGAAATTATTTTAACATTTTGAGGCTCTTTCAGATAAGAATGATTCAGATTTTAAAGATCTTCCCTTAAACAAAACCCACACACGTACATGACAGATGGTGTTAGACACATAGCATGTAACCTATAGTAATGTAGCTATATATATATGTATCTCTTAGCTGTGCATGATTTTAGAGATAAGAATAGTTTGCATCACTTGTATGGTTAGTCACAAGTCTGGCAGGGGACCTGAAAGCTGCAGAAAACTTGGACAAAGTACTCTGGTGTCAGGAGATTCCCAGGCACCAGAGGTTTGCATCTGGTTTATTCCCTTTCTATCCCCAGCTTTTGAGAGCCAGTTTTAACTAAGCCACAAGGACGACTCAGAGTTATGATGCAGCTGATGGTGTCCAAACAAAATGGTGCAATCTGGTTACTACCAGAGAGGAGCTGGGAGAGTGACATGACCTCAGTGTCTCATTTAGATCACCCCAAAGCCCTAAATGTGCAAACTCCTGACCTATTTATCCTTAGATTTCCCTTGACAGACTCCAGGTTATAAGCAGACTAAACCCACTAGTCAAGACTCCAGTCCAAAGCAAGATGTGAGACAGAGCAAATGGGACATGAATTTGGTTAACAGAGCAAAGAATCCATGCAGTGAAAGCAGCTGGAATCATGTCTTGAGCCATTGTCATACAAAAACCCAGAATATGCTAGTCCTGGGTAAGTGCTACCTGAGGCACAGGAGGACTGACTCCATTAGTCACAAACTAAGAGAGGCAGAAGATAATTTATTAAAAAGAGACACTCACTGTTTTAATGCACCTAATCTTCTGGATGGCTGGTAAACACGTAAAGGAAATTTGGAACTTTATATTAAGTAAGACTGCTTTTCCCAGAGTAAATAACAGATTAGTCTCCTAATGCATCAGAAAACCCATTCCAATTTTTTGCAGCTGTGTCCTTGGATATGGACAAACAAAAAACACACTGAAACAAATCTATCCTAATGCACCTCTACAGGCAGCAGATACCAGTGTGACCTATAGTATTGGAGTGGGGGTTACCCTGACACAAACCCACCCATAAGCCTGATTCCAACCCATTTTTAAGGAATACAGGGGCTGAAGCAGATGTCAGGGACATTAGCATCAGGCTCAGTAACTGAGTCACCACATTTGACACAAGATCTACTTATAGCCCAGCTAAGATTAACTGGAACATGTGGTTACCTGTCAGATGGATTTTGCTGCACAAATAACAATCACGCCTTCCAAACCACAGCAGTGAGAAATTCCACCTCCATCTCCTCTGGATGTCAGGCAGCTGCAGCACTGGAACTAGCATTAAAATCAGCATTATGTAGAAGCAAAGTTTAAAATGCTCTCCTCTACATATTCTCTAATCAAAGTCTGTGCATAACAGTGTTTGTGATGCACCTGCCCTTTGCCTGGCCAAAGGGGGTTTGTCCTTGTGCTAGTGCTGCACTGCTGGATTGCTGTACACTAGAGGTGTTTCAAAGACTTACCTTTATTTATTAGTTAAAATTGGAGTGACTCCCCTAATCAGCATGTTTCCCTTTGCAAATATTTAGTGTGTGCTATTCTATTACTTCATTTCTTCTAGTTTTCCCTTTTTTGAATCATTTCTTCAGCTTATACAGATTGATTTAATAATTTCCCAAATCCTTGACAAGCACAGCTGTATCAGACAAAGCCAATGCAACAAAAGCCATTTGTGCATTGTCTTCAAGAGCATTCAGTGTGCATCCTTGCAGGTATAGAGCTGTTCCTGGGAACACAGGTGAAGTAGCAGTGAGGCATTCCTGACGTGGTAAAAACACTCCTAGCTACACATGGCCTTGCAATATAAAAACACTTAGAAGGAAAACCACAGTTAGATATAATGAAGCTTCAGGAGATTGAATTTAAATATGAAGAAAAAAATCTGAATATCAGAGTGAAATATCTAGTAGGAAACAGGGTGAGTTCACTATCAAGACTTTCTTTAGCAAACCTGCATGTGTCAGACACATTATCAACCAACCCCACTTAGAAAATGCCATGAATATTTACCAGTTTTTTTCTGGACTAAAGGATCAGGTTTTGTCCCTACAATACAGACACACTCTTGGAATGTTGGAAAAGTAGAAAAGCTTCTAGAGGAGCTAAAACAAGTTTGGAAAGGATGCTGGTAAACACATGGAGCTATTCCACAACCAGCTCAACCTCTGCAGCTTGTACTCCAGTGCAGTATTTTGGTGCTCTCAGTGGCCTGAGCCAGAGCTTTGTTCTACCCTGCACCTCCAAATATCTCAGCAAGATCCTCAAGAAAGGCTCTTCCCCCTTGCCCTGTGCAAGGTTGCTTATTCTGCATGAACCCAGCTGCTAAAGCCCAGGCTGGCAGAGGTGATGCAAGTCCCTTGGCAGGGGCCCTAATCTCCTTAACTGCTGAGGGGATGCAGGGACTAAAGCACTGGAGCTTTTGAAATGTAATTAAAAACATGTTGTCTTCCAAATGACTTCATGATCTTGGAACGGTTCTGGGAGCATTTAACTAAAACTGGGTCTTGCAAAAGCAAGACCACAAATTACAAAAAACTTGAAAAATATTAATGAGGTGCTGCCTAATTAAAGTCTGGATTAATTAGTAGACTGTTAGCTATTTGTTTGCAAATACGAGATGTCTTCTGTACTGAGTATGGTTCATTCAGTTACTACCCAGTTAATACCCAAAATATTTAGCCAGGACTCGAGTTTAACAGGCATATGTAGTTATACAAAAATCTCTTTTTAAATTTCCTTCAGGAAAAAAAACTTTTTGGGAAGAGACTTCAGATAATAGCCAAATGCTGAAAAATCTGAAGACAGAAACCCTGTAAAATTACTATATATATATATATAATGTGCATATTTGCATTTTAAACGAATTTTGTGATTTCCTTAGAGGACCTAATGCTGATAACATGAAAATTTTATATAATCCAAAAGCATCCACCAGTTTGGAATGGCTTTCTCAACACATACTAAAGATTCTGCTGAAGGATTTGTGCCAGGAACACAGATTGCTGGACACAGATTTTTTTTTTGTTGTGCATATGACTTCTCTGATGTAGCATTCTGCATTAGATATTAGCATTGGGAGCATAGAAAGGGATTGTCATATGCTGGATCCTGCACAAAAAGTAATTTCATAGCGCTCTGCAAATCTAATTATCTGACTGTGCCTCCCAAAGAGAACTCAAACTTTCACAGCATTAAAAGCAAAACTGCCACTATTGCAAACTATTTTTGAGCAGACAGGCTGACACAGAGATCACTCCTGAATGCTGCCACTCTCATTGCTTTACACCAGGCTAATTTAACAGCACCAGAAAATGTTTCATTCCTATTCATAATAAAGCTTTGGGAGAACACACATTTCACTCATTTTACTGGCCAAGTGACTGTATTAAGGACCCAACTGATAGAGCATGAATTACAAACAACTTTTGGAAACAAAAGGCTTTTGATTACAACTTTGGGAGGGCTTAAAATCCAGGAGAATGACTTCCATCAATATACCCCCTTAATTTAGGTTCTTTCATTGCTGAGACAACAGAAGGGCTGAATTTGGCTGTGATGAAGCAACTTCCCAAAACAAAAGGCAAAAGATCAACTGTAATTCTGTGTCTTGAAACTCCCCAAGCACAGAACTGCTCTCAGCACAGGGCATGAGGAATAAGATTTAGGTGCTACTGTGCCTCAGCCATCCCAGAGCTGCTACAACAGCCTCTCTGGGATTCTGTCCACAGGAAAAAGATCAACACTCCTTTTATTCTGATGGATTACATCGAAAGTTGGCAGGCTAAAAACTTGCAGAATTTAGTCCAAACTGTTCTGTGCAGGGTGCACAAATAGTAACTCCATGTTTGATTGCTCAATTGAACAAGTGAGCATGAGTGGACAGCTACACCCCACCCTGCAGACAATGATTGTACCCAACGTCCCTTTCAGATTTTGAGGCCGTGAAATAAATACAAAACACTTGTAAACTGCTGCTAACACTGTCCCTGGTACAATTCTAAAAGGCACCTTCAGGTATTCATAGCAACAGGGATTGCTCACAAAGAACACTTTTTCCTCATGACATGGTCCTGTGGAAATTAATCCCATGTCTAAGGCAGCTGGTTCTGAGCAGGAGCCCAGTGGCACAAGCAGGAATGAAGTTCAGAGATCTGCCCTACACAGCTCATCAACAGAACATTGTCAGTCTGGGAGGAAAATCCAGAGGGAATTTTAGGGTATGTACCTCTGATTGGGTTCAACATGTGCAATTAAAACTTGCCCTGCAATATCTCTAGATTTGCTAAAGTTACAGACAGTGTCAGAATTCTGAGGATCAAATTTGGTGTTATGGGGTAGTAAGGGTGCGCTGTGCTGAATCCCACCTTCCAGCCACAGCAGGGATAAATCTACAACTTTCTGCTTTCCACTCATCTGTGGTTTTTCACCTCAAGAAAGGCTCAAGCATAGCAATTGTTCATCTCAAAGTGCTCACAGACTGCTGCCTTTCTTTCCATTGTATTTAATGCTAAAATCCTTGAATGTCTCAGTATCCTACCAAATGTTCAGAACCACACACTCTTTGCCCCAAATATTTGTCTTTTTCTCACTCAGGTGTTCTTTACCAGTGCCAAATGAAGTCTTACAAATTTGGAAAATACTGCTCCTTTAGCCCAGGAGAGTTTCTCAGGCTCTTGTCCTTCCCTTGAAAGATATTTCTTTCAAAAAAAGCATCTTAGGCACAAAGAAACACGTCAGCTACACCACATCTCCTAAGAAATTCCTGTACACCATCCCCTGCCTTCCAGCCATTTCCACAAGCCCTTTTATTTGATTTTTCAGAGAGAAGTGGTGACGTGAACTGATCAGCGTTGTGCTCGAGGTAAAGGCAGCAGAGACCTAATCTATATTTAACCTACTGAAAACTGCACAGACACTTCCCAGTGCTGATGGCAATGAGCCCCTTACATGTCTCAAAAGAGCAGTTGAGGAAGAAAAACCTGACACAGAAATGAACAAATACTCTCCTGGGACAGAGCTCATCTCTGAACCCCAAGCCTTACCACCAGCTAAAGCAGAGGTCTGTACCTCCAGGGTGCAGAGGGTGCTACAGGTCATCCTGCAGCTGAAAAATTTTCCAGAAATGTTTTCAAGCATCCTTGAAGTAGAAAACATCTTCTCCACACTTTTCCTCCATTAGTCTTAAACCAAGAACAGCCAGAAATCCCACGATGGCCTCTGATGGCATAAGGCTGACAACCTCCTGTAACCTCAGTCTTACCCTCAGTGTACTGTTCACCACTTCCCAAAATAGAGCATGTGAGCGGATGTTTGGGAGGAAAGAAAGCAAACATCTGTCCTGTTAGAAATGTAAATCCTCCACACCCACCCCCTGCCAGTCTGCAGCTTGGCACCAATCCACCCCCAGCACACAGGAGCAGCCCCAGCCCTGGCCACAGCCATCACTCCACTCTGGATTTTGGGAATGCAGAGCACGAGGCACAGCCCAAGGGGGCTAATGCTGGCTCCTACATTATAGACCCCAAGCAAACAGCTTAGCTGGGAGTCCAAGCTGTGTTCTATCCAGAGGGCATTTGCCAGGGAAAGGGGATAAACAGCTGGATCATGCCATGCCACGTGTGCACATGTACTGTGTGTGATGGGACTTGCTCAGTTGTTTGTGACATGCAAAAAAACTGAACAAGTGCAAGAAGGCACGGGAATGCCAGAAGGAAAATCCTGGCTGTTCCTTTAATTGGAAGTGTGCTTGTTTGCTATGTTCTCTGCTGGCAGCACGAGCATTTTCAATAAAACATGACCGGTAATTTATTTAGCAAGCAAGTCTTTGAAAAGTTCTTTTTGCACAGCTCTTACTAATTTATACCAGACAAGATTAACCCTCCTTTCCCTACACACATCCATATGCTGGAAGTGATGGGGTGGGCATGATCCACATTAAATATTTCTCTAAAATGCCACACTGGGACACATCCCTAGCTCTGTTCCACCACCTGACTGCCTCAAAGAGTTGCAGAAAAAATGTGATCCAGCCAAAGATTCACTCTTTTTCTCCCAAGATTCAGTTTGAATCTTCTCCCAGTCAGTGCTCTTCTTTCAGGAATGTATATATTATTCATTCTATATATTATGGTGCTGATCAAGTGACTGTAGAGCACAGGCACAGCTGCAGCTGTTCAGCTGAAATTACATAAAAGAGTCTGTGGTGTCCACAGGACAAATGCACACATGCACTGACACAAAGTACATGCAGCCCTGGAGAAGCCACCACAGGAAAGGACAGGGCTCCTGTGGTTAATGGAAACATTGCTGTGTGGGTTGGTTTGCACTGCCAGGGTGGTTTAAAGCAGATCCTGAATCTTGGTTTCAGTGGCTCCCTCCTCCCACACATGGGGAAGCGTGTACATGTCTGTGTGCAGACAAACACTTCATATAGGTACTGAATCTCTTCATACAAGGCAAACATACACAGTGTTTGCATGCACATTAAAGCTATTTTTCGCAGGAAAAAAAATAATCACAAGGAATCAGAAAGTAAAAAAAAAAAAAAATAAACACATTCATGTTCAAAGTCCATGTAAAGCAGTCTAAAGCAGCCAGTTTATCCTTCTTCAAAGTGGCACCAACTTCTGAGACAATGGCCACAGTGGCCAGAAATTTCTTTGGCATTTACAGTCTGGCTCATTTTCCATCTTTCAAATATTATTATCTAAATACATGCATCCTTTCCTCTGCTGAGGAGAAACCTTTGTATTTTGAAAATTTTATGATAATTTTATGCAACAATAGTCATTAAAATTAAGTCATTACAATTTAACCTTACTGAATCTAAGGAGATGCACACTTTGCTGTGTAGCCTTGAGCTGTGGTGTAACAGCAACAGTTTTTCATTTTAATCACAGCAGTTTTTTAACTATTTAGTAGACCTTCAGAAACTTCTTGCTAAATTTGACCAAAGTCTCCACCTTGGTCAGCTGAGGGATAAAGCGTCAAAGGGATGATAAAAGTGCATGTGTCTGTCATATATACCTGCACACAAGGACAAAATATATGTATTTTTAGATACTATGTTTATATAGTTATCATAGTTTGTAGTTATACAGTTATATAGTTATTCACCAGTAATAGCTGTAAACTGTGCCTCACTTTTTTGCAGCATTTCTTTTCAGATCACATTCTGGGAATGTGTAAGAGCTAGCTATTTGGATTTGTGTTTGTCCTAGCGTATTTCATATGAAACTTAGGAGCAGGTGGTAAATAAACTGAAAATAAAAATTCATAAAACTATAAGCAATAGTGTGGTTGAAAGTCAGAAGTGCCATCACAAAGAGCTCTTCAATATTTGGACTCACCTCCCACTCCTCACAATGGTGCAGGTCATAGTACTCATATCAGGCAAAGAATCCTTCTAGATACTTAAATTTTAGTTTAGAGTTCAAACTGAGGAGACAACAGTAAAGACTTGAATAAAAATAAACCCACTGAGCCCTAAGTCTTCTTGCAAGGAGACCATCTCTCAAATACAGATTATTTTTCTGGGAAATGTCAATTTTTTAAAGTAAATTTCAAAGAAGTGTGTATCTCCTGAAACTCCTTTTATCTTGTAACCACTCCAAACTTTCCAAGCTTCATGTTACAACCACTGCATTTATTCTTAACCGTGCTGTTTCTGATACTTCCCCTACATGAACAGAGCCAGTGTGTGCCCAGAACAGCACAGCTGATTGCTGCTACACTTCACTGTAAGGTACTTTTACCTGCAGCAAAATCAGGTCTGGGATGTTCAAGCAAACCATAAAACTCAGAAACACCAGCTGGTGAGGACAGCATGTGAATGCCTTAATAATAATTTAAACTCTGATAACGCTGAAGAGGAAATTACTTGTATTTAAAAAAACAAAATAATTTGACAGCCCAAGACAGCATCAGCTTTCAGAACCATGCTAATGAAGATCTCAGAAAAAACCAAGAGGAAATTTTACCAAAAGGATGCTGGGTTCTCACTGGGGGATGTGTGAGTTTCCCAGTGCCAAATGGGGGAATGGCTGGGTGTTGGAGTCAGTGAGTCGAGAGTCTCTGAATATTTCAGAGAGATCAGAGTGCAGGGATTGAATTAAACCCTCTGGATGGATTGAAGTATATTAAGCCACTCACACATGAGGTAGAGGTGTAAGTTTAAGTTTTAGGATAAGTAAGTCAGTCAGTAAGTTTTAGTATGAGCTTTAGTGCTTTTAGTAAATGAGAGGTTCAAATGCCAAAGTAGAAGTGTGAGTTCTAGTGAAGGTTGAAAAAGATACTGATGTTTTCAGTGGAGGCCCCAGGACCATGGTTGTAGACAGTACTTAGACATCATAGAGCTATAGTAAGAATATTGCTTACATTTTTCAGATAGAACAAGATAGGTTGTGTGCATAGTCTATACAAAACCTGGTGTGCTAAGAAACTGGGATTCTAACAGGTTAAGGAGTGGTGCTCCGAGTTTGTGTCTTAGCTTGCTGGGAAAATCCTATATAAGAGTTTGTATTGGGGAGAGTTGGTGCTTTTGCCGTTGCTTTTTGCCTTTTATGCTTTTCTTTTTGTTTTTGAGACTGATGTGCTTTGTAATAAATAATCTTTTTAGCAACAATTAGCTGCTTCACTTATTTAAGATAACCCAACAAAGTTGGTGCCCAGAGCACCAGAGCTTGTAACCTCCCAGCTCAGGGAGCTGCTCATGAGCTCCCAGATGCTGAACCACAGCAGCTCCAGGGGAATTCAGCTCTTGGCAATCTCTGCTCATCCCCTCCTGATGCACAAAACCTCTGTCCCTCTGCAGCACCCACCTGTGCAACACCCCCAGGTCTCCCACTCTGAGCCTGTGCTGCAGCCACAACATTTCCAAACAGGACAGGCCACCCCAAGCCACAGGGAAATAAATTTCCAGCCAGCTGCACTTGAGTATTAGGGTGCCAATGTGAAACATGATTTCTCCTAGAAAGTCTTTATTAGCAAACACAAGCATACTAAATATTTAAGGCCCAGCTCCATGACCTACTGCTTCATGTACAGGGCAAGTAGAAAGCAGCACACTAATCTGTTAATGTACAGCTGGGCTCAGTTTAAAGGATCACTGAGAAACTATCAAATTCAGCAGTGCTGGGCACTGCTTATTCCACAGCACAGCAGGGGCCATATTTAACAATAATGAAACAACAAGGAGGCCCATCTTTTCTGTGGCTCCAGTTTTATTGTCTTCAGTAGCTACTTGCAGGAAAATGGTTGTGGAGAAGAGGGTTCAGCTCCACTTAAAAGAAGTTGTGCAAAGGCTGGTTTAGGAAAGACTAAATCTCATTGTACTGACCAGCTAGGTGCATATCCACTAAGTTTTTATAGCTGTGTAGAATAAAACTAGAAGAGATCAGCAGTAAGGACCACATTCAGAAATTAAAATGGAAAGAGGAGGTAGAAAAACGTCATCTCTCCCTTCTGAAGAATGTTTGTAAAATCAGGTGGGTTTTACACCCTAAAACAAGTAGCTACCAACTCAAAATGTTATATTTAAAATTCAGTGTTATTTTAGACACAACTTGTGTGAAATTGGTGGGGATGGACTAAGAAGGGAGAAATTCCTGGATCTTTGCCTCCCCCAGATATTTCCCAGACATTTGGGTGCCCAAAATACATACTGCTTTCTGTTATTTGATTCCATGGCAGCAACAGTTCTTTCCCACAGCTACTGTGTTCACAGGCAGCAAAATCCCTTGGTTCCCTGCAGGCATCCAGCCCCCACCCCTATAGTGCTGATACCCAAGAAATAAACCTACTTATTGTGCCCTTATTGATTTTGCAGAGCTAGAACATCTTTGGGAAACTGAGCCTACAATTCGAATAAAAATGATCTGATTAGCTCTGCAATTGTACTTATTGCTATTAGACCCCTTTTTTCTTCTTAATGGGATTATTGATTTAGAGTTTAGAGCAACTTAAAAGTAACAACAAGACATACTGTGCACAGAGACAGAGCAAAGGAAGAAATGCTCACTTTTAACAAGGAGGACAAAGTAATACTTCTCTGAGCATATCAATGGAGATGGAACAGCTTTAAAATAAGTGATTTGTTAGATGTTTTCTTGCAAAACCTAGGAATGCATGTGTCCAATGGTGTTCCAAGGGACAGGGTAACTTCCAGCTGGTGCAGCAGCACTTCCCTCCCAAAACATGTTTTTGCCTTCCCCCCAGGATGGTAAATCATGGTTTGTAGCAGCCCTGGAGAGAGGCCTGGCAACAGGAAGGATGCAAGAACTGCCTGTGGACCAAATGTGAGGCTCTTAGTTTGGGCAGAAGAGCCCAACTGATTTAGACCAGCACAGAGAACACAAGCCCATCACTTTCCTTCTCCCATAAATGAGATCTGTAGAAAATCCTCACAAATAAAGACACACAGAAGAAAAACATACCCAGGTTTAGCAGTCAACATTATTCATGACTCCTTAATTTTTATTTTTAAAATAATTGCACAGAATAGCACATTAACAGAATTGCCTTTGGAGTGAGGGACAATAACCAGGCACTACATATTGTGTAGCAGAAAAACACAAGTTTTCCTCAATGCAGATACTCTGCAGAATTGCTACTCTATGTAGAAAATGCATGGATTTGCAGAGCAAAAATTCAGACTGGTTCTTCCAGGAAAAAAAAATCTCCTCCCCCTGAGAAGGGAGAGAACTGCTACAGTTCATGGAGAATGAAGAAACCAAAAGGAAACAAGCAAAAGAGAAATAAAAAAACAAAACCTCCTGCCTCGGTAATTATGCATTTACCATAACAAAATACCAATCTCCAGCCCAGTTCTACAGATGTTGAAGTGTTTCCCTGAATTAGGATGAGGCCATTTTCCAGAATTGCAAAGCAGCCCTTCTACTTCAGCTGCCATGGAGGGCAAAGTTAACATGTACATCACGGAAGTTTGAAAAAACAGGTAGAAAAGTTCAGAGGCATATTACAGAGGAGTTCAGTGCTGAAAGCTGAGCTTGCTGCAGAAGTCTCAGCAGAATGTTAATGTCAAGAACTACCTATTTGTAGGAACAGCATACACTCTATTGAACACTCTGAGATTCAACCCCTAAATAAAAGGGGGGCAAAAAAAAAAAAAGAAAGTAAAAGTTATCAGCTCTAGGGGAATTGCTGGGAGGAAAGACCACACACAAACTAGATAGCTACTGGGATTTCAATTTTAATATATTTTTTGCACCATTTTGTAGTTTCAATTAAAAGTCCAATTACAAGAATTAAGGGTGGGGTAAGTGACAGATCTTCGAAAGTAGATGTCTACAGGGAAGCATTAGCAAACAGCTGGGTGTTCCACATGGATTCACACCAGGCCTGGCATACTCACCATTCTCAATATAGAAATAAATATATATTCTACTAGCAGAGAACTTACAGACTGTACAAAGGACAACACAGCAGTAAATTAGGATGGAAAGAGGCCAACAGAGTGGCCTGGATGGCTTAAAGGTTTGGGCTCTTTCCAACAAAGTAGGCTCCCATAGAGACAAGACACAAAGCTGTATGTCTAGGAACAAGAAGATTCCAGGATGAGAAACTTCATCCTAGAAAGCATAGTGAATGAAGGATTTGGACAACAAAAAGAACCAGCAATTTGTTAGGCATTCCCAGTGGCAAAGCTGTCTAATATCACCCCTGAGTATATGAATCCAAGAACAATGCCTGGGAGTGCAGATGATATTTGACTTCACTTAGGGGATTGGCAATAACCAATTCCTGCTTCAGACCCAATGCTGGGGAAAAACTCATGACAGCAGAGGAAAAAGTCACAGAAGTGTTCAGTGCCAGAAACAGCCCAAGTGTTCCCAGTCCTTTATGCCACAGGCAGAAGATGGCCACAGGTGGCTGGCAAGGAAGGAAGGTGCATGGCAAGGACCAGCATGTGAAACCTGAAACCAGCCAAAATCAAATCAGCACAAAAAGACCAGTGGTCTGAGGCCTGGGAGAGCTGACTGGGACACACTGCAATGGGGAATGTGGATTCAGCACCTGCTGACATCTTCAGACCATTTTCTAGGGAATCCATTTCACAGAGCAGATTGCAGGCTGAGTAGAGAAATAACTGAGACCTGTGAAGATCTACAGAGCTTTTTAATTGGAAGATGTTTCAAGCCGAGAATTGCAATTTACTTTTTTTTTTTTTTGGTTACTGTTATTATAAGGAAATAAAGAGTTCTCAAATTCCTGTCCCACAATTTTCAATAATACAAAGTGTGCAATAAGGAATTTCAAACTCTTTCCTCTGCCTACAATGGTTCAAATCCAGTCCACCTAATATTAGGTATCTTCTGTATCTCCAAAGTTAACAACATAGTCAGAAATGCCAGTCCTGGGAGGAGAAAGCATTTTCCAAATAACACCTCAAATCTTAAAGGCATCTTCTGCACATCTGTCTTTTCTACCCCTTAAGGAGAGTTTCTACAACTCCCCATTACAGTTTTAGGTCCCTTAAGCAGAACTGGCTCTGTGTTAACCACCTGCAGGGAACCAGAAAAGTGCTTGGGCCAGGCTGGTGACCTCACTAAGATTTTTGTAGCTGTAAGTTTCATCTGAAGATTTTTTTTCACTGAAGTCAAATATTTCCATTTCACTTTAAACGCTTGTGTTAAGATGTCTTTTCCTCCACGATGCACCCCTCTGCATTATTAATTTCAACACATGATGGTGTCTACTGTTAAAAATTCCATACTAAATATTATTGCCAAGTACTGATGAGCAGATGTTAAGCAGCATTTAAAGATTAGAGGACCAAGGTAGGTCAAGTTATTTTAGTTCTCTCTGGAATCTAGAAAGCTCTTTTAAGCTGATTTTATGACGAACCCGATTGCCTGCTTTCATTACTAGAAATTCACCATATCTAATCCCCTTGTTTCATGTAGCAGAGTGTGCTGAGTGACACATGAGTGTTTCTCTTTGTCCAGCTTAATCAACCAGCTGCAGTTGCATTCAATCACCTTTCCTGGGGAATGAGCCTTCACTCACTACAACTTCATCTAGAGAATAAATTGGTACCCACAAGGAGAGCAGCACTGCTGATGGTTGTGCTGCAATGTTGATTCAGACACACAATAATACTCTGTTTGCATCAGTGGCCCAGAATACACATAAACACTTTGTCTTAGTCCAAAGGTAACAGAAGATAATGCAAACTAATTCAGCTGAATGGAGCAGTGCATGACCTGAATGCCAGGTTTTTCAGTGGAGCATCTGATTAAAGGGAGCTAAGAGCTCCCTGTAGCTGTGTGAGCCTGTTTGTCCTGTCAGCAGCCAGAGGGAAGGGGGGACACCCTCTGAAGGACACCTGGGCAAGGCACCCAGCAGGTATAGAGAGGATGCCCAAAGCACACATCCCCCTGTTTGAAAGTTAATTAATGCAACCTGCACCCAAAATCTCCATTTCAGGATGGATTGTACGCCCAGGTCTAGAGCATGTCCTGCTCAAGGACTCTCCCTGATTCTCCTTCCTGCTGCTTTAGTCTGTGTACAGCTCCCCCCTAGTTTTAGTTCTTAGCACCTGCAGTGATTAAAGTCTGTAATGACACAAGCAGCTTGGATAGGGAGGGCAAAAAAAAGCTGTAACAGGTACTGGTGTCCTGATTTTCATACCAGGAGCAAGTATTGTGGTAACCAAGTCTTTCAGGGGACACAAAACCTTTGGACAGAAGAATCCAAAGGAGCTGTTAGACTAAGATTTGGAAACTTTATCCACTTGTTCTCAGTAGCAATTGATAGTCACAATGAAGTTTCTTTTTTCTCAGCAACTGTGTGTGTTTAGAGGAACAGAGACATCAAACCCAAATTGTATGCATTTAAGCATGACCTCTGCAACAATCATGGCAGCAAAATATAGGACAAATTGGAGCTTAATGGCTCTATTCAAGTACTTTTATCTCTTCAGGGACTGTTTCAGAAACACAGCTGAACTCAGAGACACAGGCTTAGATTTCCTTCCCCCACCCTTCCAATTCAGAAAATAATTGAAATTCTGCAAGTCTTAAATTGACCTTGCATTCTCCTCTGCTTGCTAACTACTTTAACAAGTGGTGCTTCCAGCCCTGCACAGCACATCCAGAACAGAAAGTGATGCAAATGTGAACTGATAGGATCAGAGAGCTTTACCCTACCATCAATTTCTATATAAATCCAGATGGAACATCCACAGGAATTCTGCAGACAGGAGATGACCCAAAGCCAAGACCAAAGCAGCACTAATAAATCTTGATGTTGTCATGTTGTTCTGTTACACTCCCATCTTTTTTGAGGTCTAAAATATTACATCAATTCCCATCTGGGGCAAGGCCCAGAGTGTAATTTCATTCTCTTCTGATGCTCCCAACGGACAGGGCTGTCAACAGGCAAGTCTTAGTCACTGAAACCAGTAGAGTTTCAGTGAGGCATCAACATTCACAACTTCAGATATAAACTATACATTAGCAAATACAATATCCCTCAGCATAGCTCTTAATTGAATCAACCAGCAGTTGTCACTTAAGCATTCATAATGCAACACAGGACAGTGAATTTTTCCAGGAAGCAAGCAAGGCACTGTAAAAATCTCCCATCAGTCTTGATTTTCTGCTCCAGATGGATTTTCAAAGTCCTATTTGGAATTCATTCTTCTTGTTATACAATATCCATGTACACTGATCTTAGAGGTATACTTTGATTAAACAAAGATTTATGGGCTTTGGTTTTGAATTTGTATTTTTCAAAGCCAAAATGCATACAGAAAAGTTTTAATAAAGTCTGAAATGCTGCTCAGAGGACACAAGTAACAGAGAGCTCATGCCACTGGATTTGTGCCACGCAGTGTTACAGCAGCATTGCTCATCCAAGGAGATGCAGAGGTATCAAAGGGATGCTGAGGAAGTGCCACAGCAAAGTTTCAGGATCAAGTCGTCTCTGCCAGCTCTTCAAGACACACAATTTATAAACAATTGTCATCAGCAGAAATTGTATCTCAGCAGAAAGGAGAAGGCAGCGCTATGGAACAGTTTCTTGGAAGTCCTTGCCACATTAACAAGTCCTCACTGGAAGGTAAAGACACCCTGGGATGCAGCACATTGTTTATTGCACAGACTGCTCTGAACAGAGACACTAAATCCAGAGCCCTCTAAAGCCAGTGGATGGTTCCCAGAGCTACAGTAGATTCCTGATCATCCCTCCATACAGTTCCCTGCCTTTCTGAACTGCAGCATACATCCACTAAAAAGCAACTTTGAAGAATAATTTCTCAGTATCACTGAAAAATAGAAATAGCTGGAGAGTCTTTATCAGTAACATATCCCCAGAAGCACACAAGAATCAGCTGCAAGTCTGGCATGGGTTTCTACAGCAACACTCTTCCACCTTGGAATTTAATTCAGATTGCTCCAGAGCAGTCCTGTCTGCATCTGGAAAAATAAATGATTGTCCTTCTAGAAACAAAGAGGCTTTTGATGCACACACCCCTCACAGGACAGGAGAATTAAAAAAAAAAAAAAATACAAAAAAAGGTTTAAGACAGTTGGCAAGATTCTGCTATTACCTATGACAGTGAAGGTAAATTATTTTTATTTTCAGTCCCCACCCTCAGCTGCCAGGAACTTGCCCCCAGGGCTGGTGCAGGATGGAAGAGAATGAGGGAGACAATGCCTAACACAACACATCCACCAAAGATGTTGCCCAAGATTTAGCCTGCAGATGCCAAGCAACACCCAGTTTCACACATAAACATTCAAGGAACATAGCAAAGCTAATATTTCAATTAAAGCAATAAATCCTCCACCCTCTGTTGTTTTCTGAAATGGCCTGGTATAAATTCTCATCCACAATTTTTTTTTGCCTTATCAGAAAAGAGACCTGCTCATTTGGCAGTAATATTTATTGTGCTCAGCAAATGCTAGCACATTTCCCCTTTTAACACATACAGCCCATCTCTAAAAACTTGCCTTCTCACTGTGTCCTTAAAAGTACTGAGTGAAAATACAAAATACAAAAAAAAAAAAAGAAAGGAAAAAAGAAAATAAAAGAAAAGAAAAAGAAAAACAGACATAACAGACTCCAGTGATTCAGAGTAACCCGCTTCAGCTTGTGTTTTTAAAAATAGCTTCAAAGTCACACCAGATTTTTTTGTTTCATTTTTACCAGCATGTTCAGACTTGTCTCAGTTTCCTGTTCTTCTTCCATTCAAGTCTATGGAAATCTTGCCCTCAGTGTAATCAGAAAAAGAAAACCAGGCACATTCAGACCTCATAAAATAATCAGAAAGACATTTAAGGGCACAGCCTAGTGAGGGCACCACTGCACATCTCTGAAGTCTCTTTACAGTCACCTTTTCTCAAACTCTGCCCATGGTGAAGTACAGAACAGATGTCACTGAATTTCTGGGACCCAAACACCACCTCGTGCCAAAGAACAGGGTTGGAAGAGTGAAGTTAAAGTCATGGCTGCAGCCCTGAACAGGCCACCCTCCCCTGCATCCCCTGGAAATGCCAATCACAGTGCCCAGGGTGAGCAGCTTCAGCAGGAGCCACTGCCATTGCTTGGGCTCACATCAGAGCAATGTTTTTCTTGTGTTTTTTCCCAATCTCAATTGTAGGGAAAAAAGAAAGACATTATCCCCCACGTAGTGTGATCAAACTGCTGTGCCAGGTCTTGAATTGACAAGCAAGAGCTCCATTTTGTCCCAAATACTTTGTCTAAAGCTTCTCCACGCTGACCTGTGCAGTCAGTGGTGCCTGAGTAACCATAGCAGCACATCTGAGCAATGCCAAATACTTCTGAACAGAGCCTGGAGCTGCTGATGGGCATGAGGAGGGAGCTGGATTTGCTCTTCCCCAAGACCAAGCAGAGAGTGAGGGTGGGCAGGTGAGAGTGCTGGCACAGCCTCAGAATTAATTAGTGAAAATGGGAGCCAAACCAGCTCCTCCTGAATTGTCTGGATACCTGTGGCCACCACAGTGATCCAAGCAGCAATGCTGACCACTCCCCTAAAAAGCCTTGTAGGTGCCAGGCTTCCACTTGATCAGAGCCCCCAAGAGGCCAGAATTCCAAAGGACATGACAGCTGTTGGCCATTTACATGAAATTATCCTTGATGCAGGGAGGTATTTACCTGCTGCAGTTATCCCTGGAGCTAGAAGTATCTGCAAGACCTTAGAAGCCTTGAAAAAGCTAATTAGTGCACTGCCATAAATAATTTGATCTCTTAGGAGGATATGTACTCTCTACACAGTAAGTAACAGCTTTCTTTAATGGAAAAAAGGATGATTTGCCCATGTATATCTCTATTTTATTATAGGTGTTTATCAGCTGTTTATAATTTACCATAAAGAAAGGGGAAAAAAAAAAAAACACAGCTCATTCCCGTGAGCTACACCATCCCTGGAAAGCAAATCTAGGTCTGTCCTGTTTTGTCAGACACAAATATCTCCTGCAGGGAAATCTCACATAAATTAAAAGCCAGTGCAGATCCCTCCTCCCAGACCCTTTTTTCAGCTGCAGAGGTAGAATAAAGCTGCACAGGACAATCTCTTCCAAGCTCTGCACCAGGGAGGAGGCAGCTGCCTGCTCTGTGCCCTCTAAAATGGGAGGAAAACCAGTTACTGCCTGATACAGGAAAAACAGATATTCTGGAACCACAGCAGGACAGCACACCAGGTTTTCTACTGCAAATCAACAGCCAACAGCAAGTAAAATAAAAAATTGAAACAAAAAAAGTTATAAATCCCCTGCTTAGCTAGTGTTGTTACCCAGAATCTTTAACATCCTGTTTTTAATAAATGAGGGTGCCCTTTAAAGAGGTTTCCTTTCACCTGGTGAGGTCAGCAGAGCAATCTCCACTAGGGAAGATAAGCCTGGGTGCTCAACTCTGTTACATTAACATAAGGATTTAAGGTTACTCATAATCTGGTTTAAGTATTTTGAAAGACAAAATGTAAAAGAGCATCTAGTACCCCAAAACCCACCAAAATCCTCATAAGAAATAGCCATTTTTACTTTTTTCAGTACTTATTCTTAAAAAGCACTCCAGAACTGCTGCTGGGAACAGCTTGGTGTCATGAAAAGCAGGGCAAGCCTCTTGCAGACTCCTTTTGGCACAGGAGGGAAGCACACCCAGTGCCCCAGGGGCTCCAGGCAGCCCTGGGCAAGGCCAGCTCTGCCCCTGGGGCTCAGCACAGGCTGATGGCAGCCAGGGAACCAGTGGGTACCACAAAGGCTCAGCATCCTTCCCGTGGCCCCTGGGAGCAGCAGGGCCAGGAGCTGAACTGCCAGGGCAGGGGAAACACCAAACACGCCTAATAAACAAAGCTCCTTCTCTCGCTGGCACCAAGCCATCAGGGAATTTCTGTATTTCAAGCTTTGCCAAAACATCAGCCCAGCCCTCCTGTGGAGAAAGAAACGGCCCCTTGAACTTCTTGTGCAAATTTATACTTTTCTAAGTGCAGCCTTTTAGAAACAGCTATAGCCAGGGGGGCAATTAATTCAATTCCTTCCTGAAGATTTTTAGCTCTGAAAAACTCATGTATTATTTAAGCATCACAGCTAACCATGAACATTATCAAGGTCCAACTTTCTCTTTGTGAAGGGGGAAAAATGATCCAGAGACCTTTTGGTGAAAGATCCCTGGAAAAATCCCACATCACCTTCAACCCCCACCCTGATTCCCTGGCTTCCAAGAGAGACCTTTAATTCCTGAAGGAGTTTGGCAGTGCCTGACTCTCTCCATCAGCAAGGCACTTGCTGTGTCTTGCCTCACATTTCTGAGCAGCATCAAGGGATCATCATGTGTGGTAAATGCCTCAGCCAGACCAGTGTCTCTTTTTAGGGTTTCTATAAGCATTCAGGATGATACAATAAAAGAAGGCTGATCTTCCCTCCCAACCTGGATAACTAAAATCTTCTAGATTAAGAATCTTTACACAGAGTCAGGCACCATTAACAAAGAAATAAATCTAACCTATAGTTACAGCAGCATGGTTTTAGAACAACCATTACCCTGATTGAGAAAGTGCTAGCTTTAAATACCTAATACAACACAATAGCTTCACTACTGACCTGCTTTTCACCTTTGGGAAAGGCCTGAGGGAAATCAGGTTTCTGAAGTAAAACAGAATCAGCTTCTCCCTGGCAGTCCCATGAATTCACTCACTGGGGAAATGTGTGTAAAAATGGGGGTAGAGCTTTGCTGTCCTCCCTGCATTTCTGAGACCTAAACCAAAAGCTGCCTGGATCTACAGACAGCAAGCATGTAGCTGGAGCCTTCAAGCAAACTCAAAACACATGAGACTACATTTTCTAGTGGCCAGGCATATAGGCAAACAACTTGTCTATGAAGAAATGTAACTGGATTAAACACTCCAAATGCTCAACTTGCTGTCAGCCAACAGCCAATGCAGCAAGGATGCACAGAGAGGATGGTGGAATACAGAAACTGAAGAGCATTCCCAGCCCAGCAGCCACCTGCAGACCTGGCCAGTTCCACCTCCCAGGCTGTTGGCTTGTTGGCATCACTGATACTGCTTTTAGGAGTCCCAGCTCTCTCTAGTTTTAAATAAAAACACATTTTGTAGAAATCTGCACCACTGCATGTTCCAAGTGCTGTCACTCAGCTTTCCATAAGTTATTACTTCTGTGCATTCAGAGCAGTTTGGGAACTGAAAGTTGTGTTGTCAGTTCCACACCGCACAAACAATATAGATGCTGGAATGTGGTAATATTTACTCCTGCTTTGCCATCTGTGTATATATTCATATAAAACATGTGACTCCCAGGATGTGGAGCAGCAGAGGAACAGCCATGGCTCTCCACTTCCAAGATAAAGGTACAAAAATCAACACATCTTTTCTTCCTAATGTAAAGGTACTATTGCACAAAAAAAAGTGTATGTGCATAAATATGTATCAAAAATAATGAAAGAACTTCTTTTCAAAGGAATATAAACCCCTTACCTTTGGCTTTTACTGGAGTCCATGTCTAAAAAACCCCAACAAACCAAAGCCTTCCTCCCTCTGAGCTATTTAATGAGTAAAAACCAAGTACAGCCCCCACCATTAACACCTTCCCATGCAGGTGGGGCCTCTTCCTCAGGTGCACCTGGCTAAAGGCTGTGAGTGTGTTTAAACAACTCTGAATCAAGATCAACATGGCCAACAGATGTGTGAAGGCCTCCCTCAACCAAGCACTGAGCTCAAACACTGAGCTGGTGTTTAAAGCAGCAGACCCCACCACCCACAGGGGCTCCTGGACATTCAGCAAAGTGTCCAAGACAATTTCACTGTTGCACCTTTTAAGAACTGAGTGAAATATGTGTAACTCCAGAGTTTAGCTCCTCCAGCCTCTTCTGAAAAACAGCTGATAAATAAAGGAGGGTTGACTGGAGGGCTGATGCCTCTTCTGGGCACCAGCCCATAAGAGAGGAGAATTTTGCACTTTTCCTCACCTCACAACACAGATTCTTTTGCTAAAAAGTGAGTTTTGTGGTTTGTTTTTTCCTTAGGGCAGGGACAGTACTATTGTAGGTTGGGGGTGCAGCGTGTGTGTGTACTTTAAAGCAAATCATAACAAGAACATTTGAGACATTTAGGGAATAAAGAAAATTCTTACAAGAGTGTATTTCTACCAGTCTAGAGAGACAGCAGGTGAACTCATAGAAGCTATGAAAGAGAATATTCAGTGTCTTGTGTGACTATAAAAGAATTAAGAGACTCATTTTACAGTGCATTTTAATTAAAAGTTCATTATAAGAATTTTCTTTTAAGAACAGCATACTACATATTCATGGAAATATGTAACTTTACCCTGCAAATGGGACTGTCACCATATTATTCTTACAATTCAAACATATGAAAAATAAAATATGATATTTAGCTTTATAAATTCCCCCTCCCCCGCTTTAAATTCTTTTTCTTTTAAATAACAAAAGTATTAACTCTTTCCCAGTACAGTGCATTTGCTACCTGCGAGCCACAAACCAAGTAGCCACATCAACGCCAAGGAAACAGCAACATTGTTTGCAAAATATTGAGAGAAAATGATAAAAAAATATAGTAGTCAGCCCAGTGCTTACAGAAGAGACAGTCAACAAGAATTGAAAAAGCAGCACATTTTCATATTACATAGACCATTATAATAACATATAAACCAGTGCAGAAGACTTTTATGCTGGAAAAATAGATAGCAATTCTCAGCAAGCAGAAACTGAACTTTGGCACTTGCTCATAAAAAGGCCTTTCAAAGCAAAACAAAATGGAAATTCACTTAATCACAGCTTGTATATTTTAAAAAAATAAAGACATTGACTGAAGCAAGAGAAACAATAGAGAAAGGTGTACAAGCCAGGTCACTAGGAATTCAGTACATTCAGCCCACAGAAAATACAAATACAATCTTTCAGCCACCCACCTATGCTGGGATCCTGGCTAGCAAAGGACAGGCTTTGGGACAGAACCTCTGCTTCACTGGAGCTGTGCTGATTAAACAGCCCTTTCTTCAAATTGAACTGTACAGTGCTCAAAATGAACAGTACAATGTGTCTCCAATACATCACCTCTTGATCATAAAATAAGGATTTCTAACCTGCAAATTAAAAAGCAAAAGCCTTGCACTCAGACAGTGGCTGTTCTGCTCTACCCATAGTTGCACCATAACCACTGCAGTGTAAGGATTAAGTGGTTGGTTTTTTTTTAAAGGGCTAAAAAAGAATGGCTTCATTTCAAAGGGGAGACAATAGACTGGAAGGAAGGGCTCACATTTAGCCTATTAATCCTGGTGCTGTCAGCACTGCACATGATCAGGAACATGACAGTGAAGTGTGCACGCTGCTCTCCCCCCTGCAGAAGAACTGATGATCTAAGCTCAGGCCCAACCAAAAGGCCAAAGCACATTTTTTGATCAGGCCATAAGAAAGCAAGGGCTGCTCTAGCCAAGAAGTGCTCCTTTCACAGCCAGGCTCAATGCCCCAAACTAGCAGCTATCTTTGCACTGAGGCAGTTTACTTTTTTTATTTTTTTTTTTTTGTTTATTCTTTCAAGGACTTAAGACTGAGGAAGGGCAAGGAGAAAAATAAGTGCTTTAGATTGCACAGAAGATTGTCCTACTAAAGGGGGCACTTGGATGGGAAGAGATCACAGCTACAAGTCAAGCAGACGCTCCTCACAGGTCTCCACAGGCCATTTAGTAGCACCTCCAAACACATCCACGTTGTTATCCACCCAGGGGATGATGTTGCCAGGCATGTTCATAGAGCAGTTGGCAATATTCATGATGTCTTCAGCTTTTAAGACCCTGTCCCATATATTGAACTGGCTCATCTCCCCAACGAAGGCTTGAGTTGCATCAAATCTTCCTCCTACTGTGTCCTTTAGGCACATGAGAGTTAGGGTTAGATGAGAAAGTTATTTTGACATTTTTCTTCTTCAAAAGTCCCTCCCTACCCAGCCCCACTGCTAGAGAGGTGCAGCTTGGTCACAGAGGTGAGTTTCTAGAAGGGCTCCATTGAACAAGGCATTCAGTGACAAGCTCCAACTTGAATTGTGTCAAAATAACTGAGGGCAAACAGTGGTGACTGCAAAACACCACAAAAAGGCTGTACATAACCAACCTTGCCCTCGAGCAGCAGAGCAGGAAGGCAGCTTTAAACTTTGAGGGTAATTTAAGAGCCACAGTGCAAGCTTAGCACAGGACAACTCCAGCAGGAACTGCACAGATGTGTAAGGTTACCCTGAAAGCTTTATAGCTATAGATTAAACCATAACTGCAGCCCTTGCCCAACTGTCTGCAGGGACTGTGAGATGTGATCTTTGGATCTAAATACCCAGGCTTTGTCTGTTTGTAACAAATGAGTGATTCAAACTGCCACTGCACAAGCCTAGAAGAGTTTGCTTGCTCCACTCACTACCCAAGGACAGAAATCACTCATTTTTGGTGATCACACTGACATGGAACTCATAGCACAGGACAGAAGCCAGCACAGTGCAGGCAGCAGAGATAAAGGAAACCTGCCAGACACTCACTTGTGAGCTGGAGCATCTGCTCTGCACAGTGTATTAAGATACTGAACTTGCCATTCTGTCATTTATGTCATGGATAAGTATCTACTAAAATCAATATTCAAGACAAAACTAATTTTTCATTGCTCCAACTGTGAACCTGGGAATCCTGAAGAAAGGCTATTTCCTGCTACTTGTCACAATATTTTCTTTACATAGTAAATGTATAATATAGGTAGAGAAACAATGTGAAGACAGGAGCCACAAAATTCATTACTTATGAGATGTTAACCAAAAAGGCAAGCTTCAAAGTCCTCTGGGGTTTTTTTCAATATTCTAAAAGGACTTATTCTTAACCCCAACATGAATATTCTGAATATTTAATAAGTGAAACAAATATACCAATGTGTGATTTCATTAAGTATTTATTGCCTTGTTTCAGTCTGACACTGTGTATTCAACAGGACCAAGTGTTTAACAGAGAAATTCTCACAGCTCTTATTTGTTTGGGGAGTTTTGATTTTGTTTAAACCCTAGAACACCCTGCCTTTCACTCACCTGTTCCTGACCCAGGATCAAGACACCTCCAGGTTTAATTGGATGCCAAGGAGCTAGATTCTCCCCAGTGCCAAGCTTCTCTCCATCCTGAAAAGCTTCCCACATTCCATCTCTGGTTGTCCATGTTATGCAGATATGATGCCATTTTCCATCACTGATGAAAAGAGGGAGCTGAGCAACCTACAGAAAAAAAAAAACAGAATAATGCATGTGGCAACCCAAATCTAGCAGGTCAAGAGGAACAGTATTTACTCTGTCCTCAAAAGCAAAAACATCACAGAGGCAAGAGTTAGTCCATGTCCTACTTTGTAGGATTCCACAGAATCAAAATGATTTAGGTTGGAACATCCCCCCAAGATCAGAAAGTGCAATCATTAACCCAGCACTGCCAAGGCCACATCTGCACCTCCTATAAATACCTGCAGGGATTGTGACTCCACCTCTGCCCTGGGCAGCCTGTTCAGTGCTTTGCAACCCTCTCAGGGAAGAAATTTCTCCTCTTATCCAATTAAAACTTCCCCTGGCACAACTTGTGGCCATTTCCTCTTTTTCTATTGCCTGTTACTTGGGGAGAAGAGCCCAACCCTCTGAGGGGGTGTAATCCTGCACATTAACCTGTGGCATTTGTTGTTTAAATCTCAGTGCTTAGTGCTCACATTAAGTTCCTCTTAAAATCTGGGGTTTGCCAGCACAATTTGCAGTAATAAGTCTGACAAATGGATCTGTCTGCTATCAGGAGAACTTGTGGGAACTGCTCCCTAGACCTCACAATAATGAGGAATTATGCTCCTTTAGGAGTTTGATCTGAAAAGCTTCTCAGGTCAATATCAAGACACAAGTGCAGTGGGCTAAGGAGCAGTGGGCTCCCTGAGCACAGTGGGCTGTGATGTGGAAGAAATAAAAGCCTCACAGAATATTGATATTAAAGACATAATATTGAAGAGAAAAAAAGTTATTGCTAAAGATAAGCAGACTCAAGTCTGCTTCTCTTCCACAAACCATTAAGAATAATTGGTTATTGATCTGGGAGGATGATAGGACTGCTAGAAGTCCATAATCAGCCACCACCTGAGTTGTGTAGCAAACACCTGGTCCCTCAGAGAGCAGTGAGTTACCAGGAAACCTAACTGAAGGTGGGGAGAAAGGAAGCATTTAAATACTCATTTAATGACAAGTTTCAATGTTTTCTTCAAGCTTGTCAGAAACCATTAATGGTATGAAGCAGTAGTATCTGAAGTCTGAAAAACTGTACTTAAACTGATGTTCAGCCACTAAGCATAACAAAACCAGGCCATTATGTGGAGAGTCTTTTGCTCTCTGTCTTCTGCAAAATTCATTTAACATTTGTAACTTCTACAATTAGAAAGCAATAGAAAACTGCAACTGACTTAGATCTCACAGGTCTTGCAATAGTGTGGCTTCAAATTTTGCCTGTTTCATAAAACAAAACAAAAACCAAGAAGCCAAGACCGGCTTGTAACTTCAGACAACACAAGTGTGTGCCCATCTAATGTCAAGCTGCTTGGTTTCAACACACAAACATCTGAACAATTTAACTTCTGGTTTAAGTGCTTTTATGAATTTGCAATCAGCAAGTGGCCAACAGACAAGCAGAGAGCACCACCTCAAAGGCTTCTCTCAGAGGGAAGGAAGGAGTCAGTGCAAAGGTACCAAGGGGTCAAGGCTTTGTTCTGGTTGTGATGACAACGAAGAGCTCATCAAGTCTCACCTTATCATTAATTAGCAGTTCGATTGGATTATTCCCCCATTCTATGAGGACAATTTCATTGGCTTGCCCAGGAACAGCATATGAGAAGGGAGTGCCAATCCCAGGAGAAGCACTTGACCTCAGCCACAAGCACACAGTGAAAGCATAGAGCTCTGGCAGAGTCTTCTTGATCTTCCCATACAGGTAGTTTGTGCGGAGAGGAAGGGAGACTTTGAACTCATCAGGTGACTTAAATGCACTGTTACCTGGAATCACATGGAGCAAAAAACCCCTTAACATGGAGCAAAACAATATTCAGGCTAACACACAATTGATATTGATAATCTTTGGCTTTAATCACTTTAGAGAGGTACAGGGAAAAAAAAAAGTATATTGAAGTAGTATTTACTGAATGTTGATTTTGCTGCACATAAAAATGCAAATAGATTTTATCCACATTTTGATAATTATTTCTGCTCATTTAGAGCAAAAGAATAGATGGTAGACAATCTTCTTCATTGCCTAGTTCATGGCTGGAGGCCTCCCTATTTCAAACAATTCAAACTGGTTTACTGTAAAATGGATTCTCTGCTGTGCTCATTATTAAAGCATCACAGTGCTTCACAACCAGGATTTCTTTCCCTACTCCTGCTACATAAGCAGCACTCCTGTGTTCAGATCTCAGGCTAACAAACAGATTAACACATTTGGAGCAGCAAATTTGAAATAAGACTACACTGACATAGTCCAGAAAGCAGCTACATTCAGTAGAACTGATTTCTGTGCCATCAACCAAACAGGACAAGATCTGAAGAGCTCAAAGTGATCTGAATTAAAAATGCAGTATCAAGTTATGAACCATGGGAAGATTAGACACTAGATTTAATATAAAAGCAGAAATTACTATTTTTTCTAAAAAAAAAGATAAAAACCAGTGATATTTTGAGACATGCTTACAAAATTGAGAACCCTTAAGATCAAAACTTCCTGAAGTTGCAATACTCTATCATATACTTGATAAAGATGCTCGTAAGTAATTTTCTTGAGGTATTAAGGAATATATCCCACATTGTGCCACAAATTGAACCCACAGTTCTCTGGTAATGTCATCCTCAACTTTTTAGCAGCCTGTTCTGAGTCTCACTCATTTCCTTTGCCCATATTCCTTAAACAAATTCAATCCCCTTGCCAACTTCACACTCCAGTCCAAATGAAAGCTGTTGTCACAAAAGGTTGCCACAATTCTCATATGCATTTTTTAAACCACTGGCATTCTCTCAGTTCTCAGAAGCAACTGAAGTGTTTTGGCTGCATTTTTCACAGAACGAGGGGGTGGGAGAAGAAAAAGCTTCTCTTTGCTTGAATCTGTCTTGAGGAACCTTAGAGACCTGAAATGTTCTAAATGGTAAGCAAATAAAAAACACCAGGGTCTTTGGTTGTAGCAGCCTAATGGAGGTTTTTCAACATTAAACCTATCTCACATAGGAAAAACAAAAATATACCCCATTAAAAGAGCAATTATTTTTTGGGCCAAATGGGCAAGAAGTGTTGTTATTCCCTTCCAGAGATAGAGAAAATAGGTTTAGATGTAGTAAATTATCTGTTTGTACCTCCAGCAAAGCTAGGAATCACACTGAAGTCCAGGCACTACTATTTTCAGGCTTATACCTCCTGCTTTTTCTATTGCATCATCTTCTGTCACTGGAGACAAGCAATGAAGGAATTAACAGAAAACTTTGCACAACAGGTGTACGAGTTTTAAAATCTTCTGCTCCATTGGTAACCAAAACAGCTGTCACAACTACAGATAAATTCCAAGGTTTATAGTGCCACCTCGAAGTTGTTTTTTTACTCTATTTAGTCTCAGGACAATGAGGAACTTATGACTCTCTAGTTAGATGTAGGGAAGAAATGCTAAACAATACTGCATTTTAAATAAAAGCACAACAGAAATACTATTTTCAAATGAGGCCAGATCAAATATTGTCTGCATTTAAAACAAAAAAGTTCTTTCATCATTATTGTTCTCACTTTGATTTGGCAGAGGAAGTAGAATAGCTAAGCTGTACAGTAATAGAGAGCAAATTACACAAGTAAAAGAAAGGCTATATCTTGGTTCCTGTCCCAAATTCTTCACTTCCCTGGAGACTTAAGACAGCCCTCACTCCCCACACAAAAAAATAAAGGTGGGAACAGGTTATTTTTAGCCTAACTGAATTACACATTCTTGCTCTCCCACCACTCTCTCTTTCTGATATGAGTCACATCTTTCAGAGACAAGGACTATCTATACTTGACTCATAAGACATTAACAGGCCACTAATTCTCCATAACTTTAGTTGCATGTTAGGCTTGATCTTGGCTCTCAGGACATATTAAAGGACAGAGCCAGCAGAAAATCCTCATCTTCCTTCCCTTTTCCCCTCCTTCACCCTTTTCAGATGAAAGAATAGAAACAGCATTATACACAGGGGTCCATTAGGCTGCATTTCTAAATTCATGAGCTATGCATGTTTGTACCATTTGGAAGGCATGTCCATTAAACTGCTTTTAAGCAGAGAGTTATTCACCTTGGAAAATCATTTAAGGATTGGGCAGTGATATTTACTGCAACTCCAGCCCTATACAGTCCACTCTGTACGTGCATACATCAATACAGAAAGAGTTCTGTGCTTTAGGTCACTTCCATAGATATCTCTAATTCAAATAAAGAGATTCTACTCAAGCAAAGAGATCTCACTAATAATTAAGCCAACAATCAGAATGCATGACTAGGATTACGAGAGTGTCCCCCAGTGGACCACGTGTGATCTACTGTAAATTCTGAAGGCTGTAAACTTAGAGCATAATTCAAGTATCTGCAGTTACCCAAAGTCATAACCAGTAAAAAAGGGAGGTCACTATCAATATTTCCAAAGCAGCAGGAAACAAAGCCAGTATAAAATACCATTCATTACATCAAAGGTAGTTGTGCTAATTAAATTTAGCCCATATGACTCTCAGTCCAAATAAAGGCAGCTCTACTCAGATGTATGCTTGACATTATGTAGCTATTTACACCCATGCCATACTTATTCCTATCTCCACTTGCCTCCTTATAGATCTTTCCATCCCACAAACACTAAGAGTTTCATCCTAGCCACCCACACATGCCAGATTAAGAGACAGGAAGCCAAAGCCAGGCAACTGCCTGTCAAGCAAGAAGCCTGAGATAAAAGAAAAAGGAGAATCCAAGTATTTGCACTGTCACCTACTATTTAGTCCAGTACCTTAATGTCTTTTCCTCAAGGCCAACATTTAGTCTATTGCTCTGGAAGGAAGGAGTAACCAAAATTAATCAGGATGGGGAAGCATTTATACTCTGAGCATTACCTTTCTCTAATTCAGACACTCTTTCTAGCAAAGCGTTCAGGGCTGTCTCTGTCTTCTGCCGGTGGGCTGAGCTCTCGTTGTGGAGCAGAGATTTCTCATCCTCCAGCTAGGCCACTTTGCTGAGGAGCTGGCGCTCCAGCTCGCCGAGGCGCCGCTGCAGCATCTCCCGCAGGTCGCTGGGCAGCGCTGCGTACGACACGTTGGCTCGGAGCTGGTGCTTTGGGGCAAAGCAGAAGGGGGAAAACGCTGTCATTGCTGAGACAGAAACTGCGAGATGCAGACACTTCCCTCCTTTGAACCAGGAGTGTAAGGGCATGGAGCTCTCCAGCAATTGCTTTTTAGCATTTGCCATGCTCGGTGCTTTTATCAGCACTGTAGCTAAACAGGTCCTGAAACAAAAGGCACTTTTGTTAGAGGCTTCCAGCACTTTATATGAAGGAGTTTTCATACATTTAAGTTCAATAAAAGGGAGCAGGTCTGATGTACTTCTATTAGTATGTATATATGTGGCATATTGCTCAAATTTTGCTTTACTTACTATTAGTGACATGGCTAATATAAGTAAACAGAAAAACTATCACTTCATTTTAGATTAAAAATTAAGCTGCTTTGAAAGCAGATTTACCAAAGTAAGATGCTCTTTGGATCAATCTAAGTATTAGCCAGTGAAAGTATTCTTACTCAAACTGAAAAAAGAGGCACCTCACACTTTCAAATAACACTGGTATCTTTAAAGATACTAAAAAACGTTTCCACCTACCATGTTACTCTAGTGGAGTTTCTCTTCTACAACGCTAAAAAGAATGCTTCAGAAAGACAGCAGTAGTAATAAAAGGATGTAACACTAACAGCTCATTCAAAACTGCACTTGCAAAGCAGCACGCACAGAACAGCCTTTCAGAAGTTAGTCTCCATCCTCACATCAGCACTGAGTGGAGGACAGCAGGAGCACACGTGAGGCTGTCAGGGGGTGAAAAGCGGAACAGCAGCACAAATCCTGTGAGAATCCTCTCTACAAAACATTTGCGTGAGCAGCACTCAAACCATGGGCACTGTCCAAAGGCTCACGGAAATTACTTATCGGTGGGCTCGGACCAAATCCCCTTTCTGCTCGGAGGTACACAGAGTAGGGTTTTTTTATTCTGTGTCAGCCCTGAGTACATCATCTTGTGTACACCATCTGCCCAGCACAATCTCCTCATTACACTGCTCTGCTCAGCACCATATGCCGAGGTCTTACTGCCCAAGACGTCAGCCCTGTACCTCAAACCACATGAAGTCACATCCCCAGAAAGAGAGATTTACACATCATTAATACAGAAACTAAGCCGCTGACAAGCAGGGAAACCATAATCTACCCCCAGGCAGTGGGAGAACACATTCAAGAGCAGCCCCTCAGGGTTTTCACTATTAAAGAGAGGAGATAAATAACCAAGAGAACACGACACGCCAAACCGAGCCGCTCGCCCCGGGGCTGGGCCAGTTTGGATCCATCTCCACACGGATTTAGGGCAGCACCGTGCCCCAAGCGCCCGCTGGACGTGAGCGGGCTCCGCTGCCGGCCCTACCTCCAGGCTCTCCAGCCGGTCCTTCAGGCTCTGCATGGTGCGGCTCAGCTGCTCGATGACCTGCGCCGGGTCACGCGGCAGGTCGCCCATCGTGTCCTTGCCCTTGCCCACCTCGTTCTTCCACGCCCCGGCCTTGCCGTCGGCGCCCTCGCAGCGGCTGAGCTTGCCGGTGAGCTCCCGGATGGCCTCCTGCTGGCTCCCGATGGTCTCCTTCTGCTGCAGGACGGTCTCCCGCAGCTGCAGCACCGTGGCTTTCAGCTCCTCCTCGGGGGGCAGCGCGCCGCCCTGCATGGGCACGGGGGGCAGCGGGCAGCCCGCGCCGGCGGCGTCCAGCGGCAGCGAGGTGCAAACGAAGCGGCTGCCCGGAGGGCTCTCCTGCTCCCCGGCCGGCGAGCCCCGCCCGCCCGCAGCTACGGCGAGCAGGAGCCCGGCGGCCACGAGCAGCATGCCGGCTGGCGAGCGGAGCCCCGCCGAGCCGCGGTGCCAGGAGCGGGTCCCGCCGCCCTGTGCCGTCCGTCCCGTCCCGTCCCGTTCCCCTCACACCGCTCCCACGCCTGCACGCCGTGGATTTTATAGGCAGCGAGGGCGCGGGGGGCGGGGCCTGGCTCGCGCCGCGTGCGCTGGTTGGCTGCGGGCCGTGCTGACGTCAACAGGGGCGGGCGCGGGGTCGGGAGCGCTCCGGTACCGGGTCCGGGATCAGCATCGGGACCGGGTCCAGCATCAGTACCGGCATCAGCATTGGCATCAGCATCGGCATCAGCATCGGCACCGGCATCAGCATCGGCACCAACACCGGCACCGGCATCAGCACCGGCATCGGCACCGGCGGGGCCGCCCCCTCTTCCCGTGCCCAGTCTGACCCTCTCGTGGGTCTCCTACACCCCTTGTCCCTTGTCCTCGCACCACGCTCCGCGGTGAAGGGCCCGGCTCCATCCTCCTCGATGGTCCCAGCCGAGCCCGCTCCGGCCTGTCAGTGTACTTCTGTATTGAGCGGGTCAGAACGGGACCCAGCATCTCGAGGTGATCCCAGCAAAGGGATTTTCCCTTCTCCTGGACTCGCTGCCCTAGCGCAGCCTGGGGTACGGCCGGCCTGGAGCAGCTTTTTGAGCTGTAAGGTAGTGCCGTCACAAGAACAGGAGCGGTTCAAGCTGTGCATCAGTATTCACATTTATTATGGAGGGGAAAGAGACATCTTACTCATTAGAGTACCGTAATTCTATTGTTGGACCATAAGACCACTGTGGTTTCAGCTATATTGTTTGTGGCATCCAATATTTTTAATGCTGATCCTCTTTATTTACTTGAGTTACTTTAAATTCATAATCCATGAAGGCTTTTATATTTTCCAAGTGACATACAAACACCGAACAGTTCTTACAAACTTTTTATGGATAGGCAATAAACACTTACCTCCACTAGAAAAATTGAGAAACAATTTCCTTTTGCATCAGCAGAGGCTGCTCTTAGGACTCCCAAATCTTTGAGTAGAACTTCACATTTTTAGAAAGTTTTTATATGGAAAGACAT
>JANRGV010000045.1:9473145-9513201 GCA_024734035.1 Alethe castanea | reverse complement strand
TATCAGTCATTCATATCTCTGCATGTGTGTGCAAGATGCTCACACACACTCCCAGACATGTTACATTAACTCTATTTTTTAATACAGAAATACACCCTTGGATTTAGAGCTAGAATCCATAGAATAGAAGGTAATGTACCCACCTTGTGACAAAGGAGGAGAGGAAAAAAACCACATGAGAGATCAGAAATCCAGGACAAAAGGCAGAACACCTTTCTGTGCCTTTCCATTACAGAACATTGCTACAGAAGCAGCCCAGTCTTTCATGTGGGTGAGTTCATTTCTCAGTTCCATCAGGAGCAGAGTGAAAACCTTGAGTTCTCCCACCAGGGATTTCCCTTCTCTGCTCACTATTTTTGTATCTCGCTCTGTGAGTGACAATTAGAAATGCTATTATGTCATGACCCATATGACATGTGAAATGCCAAAGCACCAGGTGTTCTGAGATGATGTTGAGTCACCTCAATAGGTTTCATTTCAAGTTCTAATGAGTGTGACAAAGTAATGATACATGGAGAGGATCCATGGAGTTCTGGTAGGCCAAGGGGAAAAAAAAAGTCGTTGTCTGTGGAGGTAGTTTTTGCAAGAAACTAGAATGTGCACAGATGGAAGAAGATCAACACAGGAAGATTAAAAAAATAAAAGGGTTATATAACTTTAGCTAAGGATGCTGCACCATGCTTCAGACTAAACACCTGGGGCCAGATTTGATAGTGAATCTGGAGATTAGTTTATTAGTTTATTTACACCAGCACTGAGATGGTGAAGTATTTGGGCTTCAAGAGCAGTTCCACTATTGAACCATGCAGGGTATTTCATCCCCTGGCTCAGGTAAGGTTATTTGCACTAAGAGGTACTTGAGTGCAAGAAGAGTTAATAAGCCCAAAAAAATTTAGATTTTTATTGTCAGCAGTGCATTTACCTGTCACTGTACTAAATCTATTTGGCAAGACTGCAATCATATTTTAAGTGAGGTAGCTTTCAATAATTTTATTAGATTTTAATGCTCATAGCAGATTTACCTTACCCCTCCTGCCACTTGCCCAGTTCCATTTTGGTTTAATCTGTTATCTTTTCATCATTTAAGATGAAAATACCTTTGAGGAAGTGATTGGCCATTTTCTATGTGTCTTACAATACTCAGCTAACTCCCCACTGACATTAAATACAAGTACTGAGTATTGTAATGATGTTATTCCCATCTATATTTCTATTATCTAATACCTAAGTTCACTGGTAATTTTGCATTTAATTGGTTTTCTCAGTATCTTTTACACAGTACACCATCATGAAATGATGTCACAAACAAAATTTCTTTCTTTGCAGACCAGTGGGTATTCATTAGAAAATATACATTGAAATATAATAATGCAGTATTAAAGTTTTCAGTCCTTTGCATTTAAGTGCTTAGCAACATTTCAGGTATCATTAACTGAATGGCATTAAATTAATTCATTTGTGAAACAGATCCCACTTCAATGTTTTCATTTTCTAAGGCACGTCAAAATTTTGCAGTTGTAAATTACAAAGATTTAATTTTCAAATAAAATGGAAAACATTTTGCCTATAAAACCTTAATCTCCAGCCTGTGAAAAATATTGGGGACTATGAAAGAGCAAGTTCTACATCCTTGCTGTGCCTTAGCCAGTCTGAACAAAGGTCTAATGAGTCTCTGAACAGTGTGAAAAAAACCACTGGCTGTCTGACTAGCCAATTGTAGGGCAGAAAAAAATCCTATTTGTCTAGGTTTGATTGAAACTTGAGTTAACTGTCGGTGCCCACACAAACTGGAAAAATAGGATTAAAGGCCAAAGAGATATTAACAGTGGAAATGTTATACATCTGCTTTGACAGATGATTTTTGCACTTCACAGGTTTAACTAAAGATCATTTTTGCAGCAGTTCTCATGAAACTAAAGCCCTTCTAAATGAAATTATTAAAAAACAACTGAGGATTAGAGAAATTTAAGCTCTCATAAAATTATCCAAAATGTTATAAGTAACGATGAGCAAAGATAAAGTAGAGCACTTACATTTCAAAACAATTAGATGTCTTTACATCAAAATCCAATCAGGTTGTACAATGCTAAGGACCTTAGTCAGCTATCTTTTCCCTAAATCTGAAAATTATTAATCATACACCAAAATAATTTTTATTTGCTATTATGGGAATACAATAATATTTCATAGACTGTGAAAATTGCAAGGATAAAAGTGAGAGAATCACCTTAGCTTGTAACATGATTTCACCCAGATACCTTCCAAAAATTATGACTCAAAGCCATTCAGCACACAGGAGCTGATGCACAGTTCTGTTTTAGTCTGGAGCAATGGCAAATAATTCAATACAGAGCCATTGAGCCACCACAGCCAAATAAGCCAAGGAATTTCTTTTCTGTTGTTTGATCTGATAACAAGCTTAGTGTCAGAGCTGCTCAAGGAAATGCTGCAAATCCAAAAGTGTAAGTTCAAATCCTGATGCTGGGTACTGTGCCAAAGCCCACACTCGGTCAGAGCTCTGGTAAAAGAGTAGGTGGCTGTTTGAGCTGGGAAGCCAAAGGCACCAGGCACAGGAGTTACAGATGGGCCAGGCTTGATCTCCCATCACCATGCTGGGGACACATGAGTAAGATTCTTAAAACCAGGAGGTTTTGGAATCCATCCCTGATGCACAAATAAATGAAAAACATTGCTTTTTCTGCAAAACATTATTTACTGATTTGTATTCACATTTAATTTTTAGTGTTGTTGTGTCATGCTTACACAAAACACTGTATATGAATGAAAGCCCTTGAAGGGAATAGTCTAAAAATAAAGGGAAAAGTAAAGGGAATATTTTTAAAGCCTTGTCTTCAGTTGCCATTATGCAAGCCCCACTCAAAATTGTGCTTTATAAAACACTGCTTTGGGCTCAGAGCTGTTCTCCATTTGACAAGCTACAAGGTACAGTCAATGCAACAGTGATGAAACCAATTGCTGGGAAAACTAAAGATCTTCTCACGATTAAAAAAGTAACTATTGTTAGAGGTTGTAATATTTCTTTTAAGTTCGAGTGTGGAATTAGTTATTGGTAACTGATTTTTTCTTTCTTCCCTGGAGAGATTTGATACAAGCTCTTAATGCCTGGGATCTATAAAGACATAGTAAAACCAAATGAGAACAAGTGGAAGCACTGCTGTGGAGAAGGCACGGTGTTCATGTGAATGAGGTTCATTAAAAATCAGATTTACTCTACAGTTTCCCTCCAGTTTCAGCAAAGGTAAAACTTGCATTAAAATACCATTGCTGACTGTAGCTCTGGGACTCTTCAATAAGAGGATTGATCCTTGTAGTAAGTGGAACTTGGATACAAAAGGATTGCTGAGCAGCAATCAGAGGGCTCCAGATTATGACAAGTAGATTATCCCAGTAAGAACCACTTAAAAAGCAACTGCCATCAAGACCTTTTATCTACAGCATTGGTCTTTGTGGCTTAGAAAGTTTGGATGATTTTATAAGATACTTAGTAACATAGAGGAAACATTACAGATCAAAATTCAGAGTGTGTAGACTCTCACACCAACACTGCTCTCCCCAGTCATAGTTTTCATTATTGCAGGTGTTTATTTTCAATTTTTTCAAAAATAATGGATAGGGACAAACAGGATACTTAAGCCCAGAGGAACTGTGTAAAAATGGGAGGTGTATTTATCTCTAAACTCTACTTATTCAAACCCAGTGAACACTCAGGTGCCCTTGAGTTAGCATCTCAAAAGTCACCACCTGCAGGACAGAGCTGCCTCCTAAGGCCAGGCAGCAATCCTCATGGCCAAGCTAAAATCATGGCTTATGTCTTGGTGAGAGTTCACAATATGGTTTATTGACCTACTGCTATTCATTCAGAAGCATTCCAGTCTTCTAAAAATAACTCAGTATATTATACACATTCCTCAGCAGATGTTTAATGAACCTAAACACATGTCCTAAGAAAAGCTGGGTAGTTTCAAGCTCAGCTGAGCTGTAGAAAAGGTCCCTGATTTATCTGAAGCCAGCCTGGAGTATCTGAAAGCTTTTGTTGAGAGAAGTTTGAAAAATTTAAGCACTACTTAAAAATCACACATGAGAAATTATTTTGGAATGCTCCACTTTGCAGAATACAAGCTGATGCTTGCAAGGTGCATCACTGAGCTGTCAGAACATTCCACACACAGCGCAGAGCAGCCCCTAATTAATCCACTGGGTGCCATTAATCCAGCTGCTGAGGGGGTGTTCCTGGCATCCCAAACAGCTCCTTGCATCTGAGCACAGTGATGTGGGGCTGTGAGATACCCAGTACCTTTTTAATAGGGTTTGTTGGCATTTGAAGGCCATTACAAAGCATATTAAGAGGACATATATTTGCATATGAGCTTTCTGGAGAACAATTCTCCATGTTCAGCTGATATCCCTTTATAATTCCATTAATTTGTTAACTTTTCTACACATAAGTCTTATCTGGAATTCATGCTCTACATGTGATTTCAGTCTACCTGACCATTCACTGCTGTCATGCAGTATCTGTCCACTCTCCTCATCCCCACTGACTTATTTGTAGGTCATTTTTAGAATTTTCCCCCATGTTTTTTAGCATTGCAAGTTTTATCACATCTAACTTAATTCCTCAAAGATATGTTTCCCTTTTCTTGTTGATGGGACAAAATTTATAATACCAAATCTTCCATGTGGATGCTGTATCTCATGAAGACCATTGCTGTGCTAATAATGGTTATGCCACGATTTTTTTTGATGGACATTCCCACTTATAAATGCGTAGGATATTTATGGAAAGCAAATGCATGAGGCACAAACATGGCTAAAATAAGTTCAACTCAACATTTAAATACACTTCTGCTTAAAGCCAATTTAGTTGCACATGATATTTCTGAAGCAGTTTTTTTATAGTCGTCACTACATTTAATTGTCCAAGTCACCTAAAATTTTTAATTATTTTCCTTATTTAAGGTATATTTCAATAATCCATCCAGTCCTAGTAGGTTCCTGTTTAAAATTGCTTCAATAAGACCTCTGGGTGCTATGTCTGAATAAGCTGCAAGCATATCAAGGCATTACTTTCTGTGGCTTTTGTAATACATTATGCACATAGATGAAAGTGGCAAAGTTTTTAGCCTCACCAATGAAGCCTCAAGGGGGCAGTTATGGTATAACTACATGGTCTCAACTAGACGAAATTCTTTGGGCTAAAAGATGAAAAAATCCACAATTTATTCCAAGCATTATTTTTCAAGTCTGTTGCTGCAGGGTTTGAGTGGATCCTAGAAATCATTTTCTGAAGAAGTAGTAAAGGGCCACAAGATTTATTAAGATTTATTTTTTAATGTAAAATTACATTTTGCCAATTTCAATTAAAACTACTCCCTAAAGAAATCCAGCTAAGGAGGCAGATTCACAACATCAGATACTTGTTGCTCTAAAAAATCAGATTTGCAAGTGAAGAAATTTAAATTTTTGATAAAAGAAGGAATGTATGTCATTGATTGTGGACCAGATCCTTTTATCAGCTACACTTGTATCAGACTGAGAAATTCTCCTTTGTCACCAGCTTCATATCAGTTCTAAAGAAGCTCAGTGAAACTAAGAATAATACACAGAATTCCATTATAAAAATATCTGTCTTTGCCTAAAACATTAGTGTGATTCCACACCATTTGCAGAATTTTGTTGGCTGAATTTAACTGCACATAGTATCTCTTGACATAAAAAAGCATTTGGATTTGCTGCTTTGGACTTCAGTAAACACAGCTCCACTGACTTTCTCATCAATCAGTTCGCTCACTTTGCTCTCTAAAATGAATGGGTGGTTTTATTTGGGTTGGTTTGGTCTGCAGAGCTAAGCAATCAGTTTCTTAGACCCCTGTGAATAAAATTGAAGTTCTCTCTTGTCAACAAGAAGGTGATTAGGGTTTTGAGCATAGAGATAAGCTTATTACAGCAGGAATCTGTTCCCAGTAATGGTTGCACAGTCTGCACTTATAACACTTGATAGGTGTTCATCTAATCTGCTGCCAGGTACTGGGGCCAAACACAGAGCAGACATTTTCTTTTTCTTTAAAACCTTAAGTATATATTAGCAATCTAATTACTATCTACTCAGTGGCACTGGGACAGACTATTAGTCTATGCAAAAGCTGCCTGTATGGAAGAAAATCTGGCAGCTTTCTTTCTAACGTATTTAATGAAATTAAATTTTTCAATTGCCAAACATGGCTGACCTCCAAGGGTCAGTAAGGATCCTCTGGCTCTGTCCTACACAAATAATGTGTGCTTCCAGCTCTATCCCAGTTCCTTGGAGGGTTCCTCAGCAGTTGTCTTTCAGCAAACTTACTTTGATAGCTTTCAAACCTATCAAACACATATTTAATAAAAGTATTTTTCAGAATATCTGAGTGGAGGTGGACAAAAGAAAATGTGTATGAAAACTCTCCCTGATGGCTCCTTTCTGTCACAGCCTGAAGAACACATACAATTAAAATTCCACACGGAGCTTCAGAGAGGTAATGACTGAGACTCATCAGACTGTATTTGAAAGTACCCAGAGGGTGAAGCAAATACAAAGAGGAAAAGTACAAAAAAAATTTGGGAATGAACATAAAACAGACAATTAACATCAGATTTTGAATGGTCAAATGGTAGGAATTCAGAGAGCCAGCAAGTAACAGTTGCCTGGAGAAGTAGTCATAATGTAGAGAGGTACAACCCTGGAGGAGAACTGGGAGGTGACTCATCCACACTTCTTTACTATTTGTTTTTCCTTCTCTCACTGCAGGAAATATGATAAAAACTATGACATCCAAATCACTGACAAAAAGAAGAATATCCATATAGCAGCAGCAAAAAAAAAGTGTGTTGCACAGAGGAGGATATTCCCTAATCGCCACCGATTTTCTCTGGTTGGTCTGTGCAGGATAGTCTGCCACGTGCCCTGCACAGTCACTATATGACTAAACAATTTCTGCCTTAACATCCTCATTTTCCAGCTAAATTCCCACAACTAGAAACCTTCACTTGTATATTGTACTGACATAAATCAAGATTTCCAGCTTTTACTTTCCAGTTCCAAATACGCCTCTGAGATCCTCGTAGCATTTAAAAGCTGTTTTTTCCACTGTACACATATTAGCATATTATGAAAGAAATAATTAGCATATCAAATGCCAGAGATCAATTAGCTGCCAAAGCACCAGTCTAGACACAAGTGCCTGACACTTGTAATGAAATCAAAGCCAAGCTGGCCAAATGTTGCTGCTCCCTCAGTAGGGCTCCTCAGAGCAGCACCAGCCAGTGTTCATTCATTACCCTCTGCACCAACAGTGCAGAAGCTGATTATCATCTGCTCCCATCTACTGCAGTTGTTGAGCCAAACCCTCAATGAGCTCACAGATTTGTTTCTTGTCTGTCTATTGACTGCCTGGTTTTATTCCACAATTTTCACTGGGTTCCAGTAATTCCTGCGCTTACTCTTGGGGTCTCTTCAGACACAGCTCAGGACTTGCCTGCTCTTCAGCCTTCCCCATGCTGGAAAATAGAAAACTGCTGTGAAGAACCAGGGACATGCTCCTGGTGCACAATAGAGCTCAGTTCCAAAAGTTCTGCTGTGTCAAGACTCTTTGAAGTTTTGAAGGATTCTAAAGAGGATTTAACTCATGATGATGAAACAGGGCCAGAACACTGCACTGCACAAAGTAGAGATCAAATACATTTGCCCTCAAAAGGAGCATAAGAAATTGTGAGCTTCAATGCCTTGGCAAGCTGAGAATGAACAGCCTGAGGCAATACATGTCCAGAGAGCAGCAAATACAGCAAAACAGCAGCTAAGTACCTCATTCTGCAGTCTAACTATGACCAATTCCTCATGAGATTTTCCTATACCTAAAAAAGAGAGAGGAAATTTCTTTTAAAGGAAATGTGATCAAATCTCTGCTCTAAATTCACTCTACAGTTCCATATCAAATGCCTTCTGACAGCTAAGATTCTCCATTCATCATTGAAGCTTTACCTTCTTTGAAAAACTTCTTGCACTTTTGCCCTAATCACACTTCCCATGACACAGACAGCTCAAATACTCATTTACTTCCATGGGATAATAATCTTTAACACACCATTATCAAATTTCTATCTGCAGATACTGTTTAATGCAGTCATATTACATGATCATGCATTCAGGAAAGGAAAGACACTGACTGGAATTTCATCCATGTTAAAGCAGAGACGATTCAGGAAAGAAATTGTAGACAGTGGTTCAGCAATAGATTTACTCACATGAAAAAAAAAGGAAAACATGCAAAAGCTAAAGACTGGTATGGCTTGGTTTCTTTGTGACTCCCACAAAATATTCTCCAACACAGCACATTTCTCTTACACCTTTTCACTTCACCTAAAGAATAAACACCATTTCATCAGAGAAACCTATCACTGGTTTTACATGCTTTGCTTTGAACTCTATCTCAACAGGATGCTGACAGACAATAAAACCTATTTTCTAATCCTCAACTGGAAGTTACTTCTGTAAAGAGGAATCATATAAATTTACTACTTTGGGAAAATGGTTCTGTTGTCACAGAATAATTATAATTATAATTATAATTCAGGTACAATAAATTCACAAACATTATCTTAGTAAGGAAACACATACACATATTCATAGTTCAGACATTTTAAACAAAGTCATGTATTACTTGTCAAGAACCAAGAAACTCCTAAACATCTGCACTGAGCTTGTACAAAATACTACAAATTGCTAAGGCTTCCCTGAATATTCATTTCATTTGTTTGTGTTTAATTTGCAGTATATGATGTTTTATGCTAGTAATTATATAAAATCAACACTTACGAACACAGATAGAGGCCTTCACAGAGCCTAGCAGAGAGCACAGTACTGTGTAACAATGTAATCCATTTAAAAGCAAAAGAAAAAATACTGGCATCATTTCAGAAACATAAAGCACTCAGTACAGCTGGAAGAAGCATTTATTATTCATACTCTGGAGGCTTTTCATTCACATTTACCAACATGCTTACCATTTGGAATGAAGATAAATTAGCAAGGCAACAGCCAAATACGATTTTTTTTCCCCAATAAATTTCAAATCCAGCAACATTCAGGTGAACCATTCACACCCTTCCTCCCAAGTGACTGGCAGAGATGTGAGGGGCTTAGTAAGATATGCTTGGATCAAAGTTGTAGATGCTATGTCACATATAGTTTCTGGATTTGAATACATATTTGAGTTAATGCTAGAAATACATTTAAGCTTTCCAAGGCAGGTTAGTGTCATGAATAATGTATTGCATCCTACAACAGAGAACCCACCACAGAGGATTTTATAGCTATCCATTTAACTGCTAGTCCAACATACAGAGTATGAATTTTTCACACAAAAACCTGTCTGTGGTTTTTGGGCTGTGGGTACACAAGTGACTGTTCAGGGCATCATCCTAAGCCAACAGTATAAAAAGTTAAACTTGCATGAAACCACACAGTCATTTTCAAATCTGCCTGCATAATTTGTGTTATGTTATGCTTTTATCAGCCACAGCAGTAAAATACCTGCACTGCAATTGTGGATGGGCTCAGATGCACAGGAAAATACATTTCAAGTCACTGTTGAGCACCATTCCCCTCTGCCAGAGGAGAAACCTGCTGAAAGCACTTGTCATATCAAACTAGCCAGCCTTCATTCACTTATTTCACACTGTAAAAACACAAACTGGCCTGTGACCCTTAAGACAACAGTGGAATACCCACACTTCTATAAAAGTTCTATTTAGAACAATTTCTGTACATATATCAGTAGATACACAGTTGCCTCCCAACCAGTGATGAGCCACTGCTTCCCAGGCACTTCACTCTTGCCCTTAAAGCTCCCTGATTGCTGAGAGCTTCTCCTCTGTGCATGGCTCCAATTTCCCCACTCTGAGCACACCTAAAATCTGGATTGCTGAGGGGTTTATTCTCAGGCTATGTTCAAGACATCCTGCAGCCAGAGTAACACAGAGTTGCTAAGAGTTTCTCTCCAGCATGGGGGTGCTTATGTTGATGTGTGTGTTTGAATAACAGCCTGGAGATCAGAAAACTCTTCCCAGCAGTGGGAGACCCAGGTTCTTTTTCCTCACTATCCTGGAAAGCTGCAAACCTCATCTCCCACCATGGCAGGGAAGCCACCAGCCTGTGCCTGTCCTGGAGGGCAGGCAGCTGCCTCCTCTCCTGTACAGCAGCTGCCCTGCAGCACAGAAAGGACGCGGGATTCACAGATAAAAGGGGAAAAGCAAACATAATACTATTACTCATACAAATTATGAAATAGAAATCTAAAACTATTTTACCATTGGCTATTTAGCATGCACAAACTATATGCCAGTTGGTATCATCTAAAGGAAAAAGCAACTATTTCAACAGCTAATAATGCTGCCAGAGCAAAAAATTGGTCCCAGATTCAGCTAATACTATGGGATCAAATTCCTGTCAATAGGATCTCATGGTGTTGAAGCTTCTAACTTGACAGCCATCTGCCTCCACAAAACCAAATTGAATACACCAAACAGGCTGAGTGGGTATAAGACAGTATCTGTTTACTGATTACTATTGAATAAATTTTAAAAGGAGTAATTGCACTGTCATTTTCTAGCTTTGATGTACTTCAGAAAAAAAAAAAATACCTGAACCTTCAGGCAGGGGAAAAAAAGAACACTTAATAAGGTATGGTTTCCCCAAATCTGATAAACACAATCCCAAAGCATCTCTTCAAAAAGTCAGAGCCTGTACTTTACAGATAACTGTGGTTTTGGAAAAATACCAAATCATACTTAGCTGGAAAGCAAATCTACACTAGGCATCTGGGACTAACTTAGGAGAAAAAAAGGAAAAAAAAAAAGGAAAGATGCATTAATAAAGAGAGAATGCTCCATGTCTGGCTTAACTTGTGCTCAGAAACAATTACCCCTTTTACCCCTCCATCACACAAACAGTAGATGAAAAATTCTGCCTCCAAATATAATATATTTATATACTATATAAATGGACTCAGAAGTTATTTGGAGCTCACACTGACCCAGGACACAGAGGTTTGCTCTGCAGGAAGCAGTGAGCTAGAGAAGAACTGCAACTGGAGGAGACAAGCTGGCAGCCTGGCACAGCAAACTTGTGTGTGACAGCTCTCAGCACAGCTGGCTGGGCCAGGGGTACCTGCAATGCCCTCACTGGGGCCCCTGGTCCTGTCCCTGCACATGGACTTCCTTCCTCACACCCTGTCTGTGGATGTACAACCACAAATGCCACTGAAATTCACTGAGCTGGGTTGTCTGGTCTCCAGCCCAGGAGTGTGAGGACAAAAATGTTCTAAATATTCTCGAGTATGAGAGAAGGGTGTAAGGTGTGTGTTCACATTGGTGATGTAAGAGTTGTGACAGATCCTGGATGAATAATGCACATTAATGTACAGAAGTCCTGAAGGGGAGGGAAGGAAACAGGGTCTGCTTGGCTGATGGAGGTTGTCAGGAGTCAACTTTGAACCTGGGGAATAAATTATGAGCCAGAATTTTCTAAAACATAATCAATGCAGGGAAGCACCCAGGTTAGAAGACTATAGACAAGTTAAAGTAATGCTTAAAACTGGAAATAACTGCATAAAAACAGGACAACAAACTAGAACACTGGCTTCTGTAAATAATGTTAAAAATGAGATTGGAACTTAACAAAGCTGAAACAGTAAACAACAAACAAGGATCAATTTAAACTCCCCTATCTGATTTAAGTAATACTACTGCAAGTCCTTTAGTCTTCATTATGCAAACTTCTTTCCATTGATCTGACCAATCTGATTAAATGTTTCTAAGCACTCCCCAAGATGAAATTGAGGTCATTCACAAGATTATTTTCTACTATTCAAATGACTATTGCATTAAAATAATTCAAAGCAATGTAGCATGGCCATGAACAAGGATATGTATTCACTAATGTTAAATCACAATATTAATGATAGATGCTGATCATAGATTTTCAATAATCCAATTTTAATATATTTTTGCAAAAAACACCATGCTTCTAAACTTAGCAAAAATTGCTATGATACAAAACCAAAAGATGTCCCTGTGCAGAGGAAGATCTCTTCAATATTAGGCGTGGAGCAGAGCAGTAAGAACTATTCCTAAAACCTGCAACCCCTCTATGGTATTTCTGACACTGCTGCAAGTTACAACAAATCTTTTCAGCAGGGGACAAAAGGTTCAGGGCTGGATTGCTGCAGGATCATGGGCTTTCACTGAACTTTAAGGCTTCCTGGTGTGCTGCCTCAGGAGTGAGGAGCAGAGGTCACAGCTCAGCTGCTGAGGGTCCTGCTGCTGCCATGCTCAACTCTGCCGTGATAGCACGTGCCAAGCTCCTGGACCTGTGCAGAATATCTCACAGTGAAGGAAAGGAGTTGATTTTCCTGCTCAAGGATTTTTTACACATCTGTAGGGAATAAGAGGTGTCTGTGCCTCTGTCTGTTTCACACTTCAGCTTCAACCACTGTTGACAATCCAGAAGCACAAGTGATTAATGCCAGGTTTCTTCCCCTTCTTCTCCAGATTTTTTTTCTTTGCTAATGAAAAAGTACCCTGATGTTAAGATTATGGCAATACAAACCTCCAACATGAGTATTAAAAATCTGTCAATCTACTAATATCCAGATCTATTCCCAAGGGGAAGCAGCAGCTCTGAGACCCCAACTGAATGGGTGTGCTTTGCTGCATGTCAGGTTGTTATGCCACAAGGTTGTCATGGCACTTCCAAGGGAGCAACAAGTTCTGAGTCCTAAAGCAAACCTCCACCAATAAACCTTTCTGAGCCAAACTTACTGATGTCAAACCTAATTCAATTCTCTTTACTCCAGCAGAATGCCAACAGAAGACAGACAGCATCTTAGACAGGTCTCAAGATACTGTTTTTTCATGTTTATTCAATTTCAGAAAATTATATACTTCCCCGAAAACAAATTGTTCTGTCAATATTTCAAAAGAGTAAATAGTGTGAGTCATACTGCTCTGAGTCATCCACCTGGATATTGATTTCAGGGAAAATCATACAATATCTGATTAAAGATTATTAATTACTCGTGGAGGATTAATTCTTTTTTATAGTACTCAACAGCTTTTGGGAGAACATCAGTCTTGTCAGATCAAATACTCCCACTAACAGAGTGGCAGAAATTGTTAACAACATATTTCTGAGCATGTTTTAAGCTTTGAACTCAATACTACACAAATTGCTGATTCTAAGAGACAGGAATACCCAGAAGCTACAGGGCAACATCAAACTGGAAAATACTTCCTTGATACTACACTTCTTAGTAAGTCATTATCAATTACTTAGGGTGAAAAGCTACCTAGAGACTGATTCTCAGCCCATACATTATGTATTCTTTTAACACAAATATACAATTAAAGCTGATAATGTTTCCAAAAGGATAAGGATGGATGGAATGGAAAAGAGAGAACAATAACTATAAAGTTTGCTTGGTAAACTGAACTCACAGGGTTCCTCTAATCAGCCAAATACAAGGTGTGTGATGCCAAAATTAAATATTGTAATCTCTGACTAAGGGACCTAAAGAATTGTCCACAGTAACTACTTCAATATGAGCTACCAATTCACAAATTGAACCAATAACTGAAATTTATTACCTGTGGTTTGCAGAGAAGTATATTAGATGGTCATTATTCTCAATGTTACCGCTTGTAAAATCTATAAGTAACAAGTGCTGCAGAAATCATTTGTGTTGAGCTTCCCCATGTAATCTTATAATAAATTACATCAATCATAATGCTGCTGGCTGCCTATATTGACAGATCTGTAAATTGGAGTTCGTTCTTTGATGTTTCTGCAATTCTAACTTTGATACCTGAAGCATATCAGAAAAAAAAAAAAATCTATATTAGACAACTATGGACTTGTCAAATTTCTCACACTTGATTTAAAACAAAGCCTCAATGGGTTTGATCAATTATGTTCTATACTGATCCTGGACACAATAATTAACAACATCACTAGTATTTATATAAATAAACTTTCACCATGTCCCAAGTAAAATTAAAAACCTGCAATAATTGAAACTTAGAGAAGCCAACCCAATGTCAGCTTGCTGCACTTTATTTTATGGCTTCCCAGAGCTCATACATCACTTCTTTGTAAACACTCTGCTGGCCTTGATGCAGTGCAGTTTCTCACAGTAGAAAAACAAAAGCATTTTTAATTATCACAATGAGAGGCATAAGTAAGGAAAAACAATGCTATCCATTAAACCTTTCCTAATTGATTTTTTACACAGTCTTTTTTAACCCAGTAAAGCACAACCTAAAAGCTAAGTAAAACTACTATTATTACTCAATTTTAAGTTTACCAAAGAAGAAAATGCTGCAGAATTTGTATCAAATTAAAGAAAGTCTGTACAGCTATTTTCTGGCACTTTTATGGCATAAATAGAAAGAAACATGGATTAAAAAGACCAAGCTCTATAATTTGCAATCTTAAAACAGAGATGGATTGAAGAATTAGGGGGGGGAAAAAAGCACTTTCAAACCTTGAATACTGTTGTTTGGAAGCATCTTTGTGGTAATGTTTTTTATTATGGTAGATATTTGAAACAAAATGAGTCTGTTTTTTTCCTGGAAGCAGGATACAACATGAAGTAAAAATGTTTAAAAAGCAGATCAGAGTACTCTCAGTTTCCATTTTAGGAAAAAGATAAAGTAATTTGTTCGCCTCTGATGGCATCTCCACTTTTTCTAATTCTATTAACTGAGCTCTGCCAGAAATTATATACTCATAAACTCACTTAGGAGGTGCAAACATTTGTCTTCACAATCATTCAGCAAACACAGCACACCAGGTATCTTCAAAGCATTTCTTTTCCCTGTAACTGGATTATAATGGCTAATTTTGTTAAGAACTGGTTCCTAAAATAGTGGCATTATCATTGTCATATGCCAAAGATGGCACAGGGCAGAGTGAAGGGAGAGGACACGCAGTGAGGCTCAGTGCAATCTGCAGAGCTTGGAAACATGAAAAATAATTGAGTAATTCTTTCTTGGACAGACCAAAATGTGTTTCCCAACTGCTGGAATCACTGAAGTTTTGCAGCATGTTTCACACATCCACCTCTGCTGAAGGATATTTAAGAAGCACTTCTCTAATAAGTTCTAAAAATAAAAAGCATGAAGTCTGATTTTATGGCAAAAAATTTTAAGGAAAGGGTACTACAGTGCATCTCACATGGTATCAACAAGAAATGTTTAAATCCCATTGAATTCCAGAGAATACTGAAGCATTTATTTCATTTGAGTAGTTCAAATGAACATATAAAAGGCATGTAAAAAGCCTGCAGGGGGTATCCTGAAATGGTTTCCTGGCAAAGAAAATTATCTTCAACTCCAAAATAAAACTTTAATTCCAGGTTAGGTTTCATTATAGATTGAATGTGAAAGTTCAGCCTCACAGAGAAATCATTTACAATCTCAAAAAAAAAAAAAAATTTGATCCAATCCAATTGCTAAGCATTAAAACAAAATCAGACATTAAGCAACCCAAAGTTTCAAAAGACAAAATGTTCACAGGAGCAATTTGTCTGAGGAAGTCTCATGCAATGAGAAGCCATGTTCTCAAGCTGATAAATAAGAACAGGATGAGGTATTACTGGAACAAGTATGCTGAACATGAACTCCTAGCAGCAAAATTAGGGAACAGCATTCTATGACACACATTTTTGCCAAACCTCCTGGGATCTCAAGCAGCTTTGCACCGTGACCCTTATGTTCACTGGGTAAACTAAAACACAGAAAATGAGGTGAAATGCCAAAGCATTCAAGATGACCAGGACTAGGAGGCAACCCCTTAATCCCACTGCCTTCCAACATTTCTTACAAAGCAGAAACAAAGGGTTCTAAGAGGCTCCTGATTTTCAGCCTCTCTGGACAGAGTTCACTAACACAATAACTTTTATTTTTAGAAACATGAACACTTGATAATACAAAGTATCTCATCAAATTATTGTATTTTATTACATGCTGGGAACCAGTGCTAACATTGATACAAAAAAGCTATTTCCTTTTTATATATTACTTTTTCTTCTTGTATTTCCCCTTCATCATTATCACAAGGTACCATATTGTAAAAAAGGATCAATTTCTAAACTAAAAACACTACCATAAAATAAAACAAAAAGTCCTGATAACCGAATAAAAACTGAGTTTTAAAAGTCTGCACTAAAATTACTAAGAAACAATTTTATTCCTAAAAGCAATAACCCTAAGATTTTATTTTTTTAAATCCAAAATCCTGTATATATGTTATGGTCAGTTGATTATTTTGGTTGATAATGAATCAGTAACCTGTGAAAATACTAATCGCATTACGTAAAAAAGGGAAGAAGAGGGGAGAAGCAGAAAAAACTGTGTGGCATTAATCTTATGCAGAGAGTCTAAATTATACATTTTATTATCCTACAGAGATTTATACTGCCATTATCTCTTACACCCACATAAGACAAAGCAAGTGTAAATCTGTCTTTCTCCGTGCAGGGAATTTCTTAATGCTGTATTAGAGAGACCATTATTCTACCCCCACATCTCATAACATTTTTTTTTTAACAATCAGAAGTACTCTGAGTTAATATGAAGACAGATGTTTTGACTGAGAGCAACTATGGATGTGTGCTGAAACTAAAAATTAAAACCCCATATGAATAAATATTGAAATGTACATTAATCCTTATTCTAAGGGTGATCTTTCACCACCAAGGAAGAGGCTTGGCCAGGATTATCTCTAAATATTTGCAGCAGCCAAAGGAATCACATTTCTGTACAACTTTCATGGGTTAATTTAGTCAAATTGCAATGCACCCAATTCCTTCTTCTGTTAATTGTACATAGGGTAGAGCTATCCCAACTGTGCCAATTCACACTTATAAACAACAGAAGTACAGGCTGAATGCATCTAAATTGAGACACAGCTTTTAACAATACAAATGGTGTGAGAAAAAAATTTGCAAATATGTCAAATTTGTATTTGATATATTTTTCTATATCATCCCCCAATAAGACACACATCATGCATTCAGCTGTGATGGGATTCTGACTGAAAAGCTACCTGCCAGGCATTTGCACATGGTAACTACTTGCCCAAACTCTTAAATAATTTCAGCTGTCATGATGTTCCCTGGAGAGCAAGGTGGTGTCTAGGTTAGATACAGTCAAGAATTTTGGGTCATTATAAACTAAACTCATGCTGTGAGTTAGGGTTTTAACAGGTAAACCTGTTTAAACATTGAAAAATAGTATGAAGAGCTCCTAAAAATTCTTAATTGGTATTCATAGAACCATATAATCACAGGACGGTTTGGGTAGAACAGGCATTAGAGATCATGTAGTTCCAAGCCCCCTGCCATGACCAGGGACCTTCCACTCAAAGGACACTGTTAGCTGTGTAACACTTGTAAAGTTTGCAAATTGCAGAGTAACACAGATATATTTTATGGAGCTGGTCTGTCACATGGCTACATTTACATTTTGTAAATGATCATTGCTGGGTTTGGTAGGAGCTGATATTGCCATGCAAGACAGCAGAGTTTAATGAATTGCAAACCCATGTACCTGAAGCAGCAGGAACACACCCTCGAGAATACTCTCACCCTGATTCTTGGGAAGGTTTGCATACAAAACTCCTCAAATGGAAACATAAAACTGGCTCCTCGAGCAAAAATTGTAAGTCAGACTGAATTGTTCATTGAAGCTGAGATGCACCCTGCAAAGCTGGGAGAAGAGGGGACACAGTCCTTCCTCTGCCCACGGTCCCACAGCCATCTCAGACCTGGTGCAGCAAAGGGCAGCTTTGGGGTGCTCTACATTACACCAACCTTTCTTCCAGTTTACCTGTGCCCAACAGAAATCAAACCAAGTGCCGCTCAGCAACTCTCCAAGCAAGCAGTGCCTTGTTCTGGTTCTGTTGCCCCAGGATAGTCTTCCTCACAGAAATCCCAAACCACCTGGCTAGCCCAGCTTCCAACTTGCATTGATCCAGCAAAGTGGCTCAAAGCAGTAAGAGAGCAAAAATACAGAGATGCCTCTTGGTATTTTGCATGTATTGAAGCAGATACTGATCCCTGGTTCCGGTTAATGTAAATTCAGAAGAGCTTCACTGAGGGCAGGGATGCAGGTCAGGGAACTTGATTTTGCTTCTCTGCCTGATATTAAGCACAGCTGTTTTATAAGTAAACAAAGAAAATACCATCACTGTGCAAAAAACTTCATCTACTATAAAATCAGCGTTGCTCTTCTGAAGTCAACTGAGTTACAAAAATTTACATCAGCTGCAGATTTCCTCCCGTATGTGATGAAGAGTGTTCTGTTTCCTCCCTTGGGCCTCAGCTCAGGCTCTGTATGAATACAAACAGAGTTTTTTCCCTAAATGAGTACCAACACATTTTCTCCTGAGTCACATATCCTTAGCTTATACACATTGCACATTGCCAAGATGACTAAAACACCTTTAAAAAGTATTTAAATGTTTTCTTCAATACAAAACATCAGTGACATGGTTCTTTTATACAGTTAGAAAACTCACCCTGTTTCATTGTCATTTATTGCATCAGAATGTTAAAAATTAAATTTGCTGTAGAGAACAGGTCTCAGGATAATATACAGCACTGGGTAAAATGGAAAGGAAATTTCAAGACAGAGCAACCAGCAGCCCTGAAAAGGCCACACAAAATGTTGTGGTATGACAGATTAAGCCAGGAATTACAAGGAACAGGATACCAACAAAATTATGAAAAAAATTTATGAGTCTACGCATGTAACTAACTGTAATCTCGGAATCAAAGTTATTCTGAAGTCAATTTTATGGATTTAAATTTATATGCAAATATCTGGATTTCAGAAATAAAAACAGAGTGAGATGCCCTCAACTAACAAGCAGGACTTACTACATCAGAGCCCTGGCATTGAAAATCTGTTTTTCAAAGACTGCAAAGGTCACATCTGAATGTCAGTAAAAATAATGTTATTATGTTTTCATAGAAAAATGTAGCATTCATATTTTTAAAGTATACGCAATACTTAAGTTGCCATTTTCAAGGAGGAGTATACATTTTAACAAGTCCAGATACTCTGTGTATATTATTGCATTGTCTCATTAAAAAAAAAAAAAAAACAAACAAAAAAACCTCCTAAGCAGACAAAGGCACCTATTCAATTTGAGATAATGCTCACATAGTCTGTCTTGAAAAGTGTTATTGACTTCTAAAGTCGAGCATGCACAAGTTAGAAAGCATCAGAATTAGATCTGTTTGTGTTTATTCAATTTAGCAAATCCTTGTGTATATTGTGGAACCCTGGGCTCTTACTTTGTCTGTCACATGATCTCTAATTTTAGGGCATAAGTCATTCCTCATGTTAGATTTGCTGCAGTTATACAAATATATTCCTTTTAATACAGAAAATGTTTTAAAGGCTTATTTCTGCTGCACAGAAGCCAGTACCAAAATGTCAGTCAAATCCTGTGGGATGATGATTAGTCATATTAAATCCTGCATGAAATTCTGCAGATCTTTGTGGCTTACCAATACTGCTTACAACAGCAGAGGGGCTGGTGCAGAGGGACAGGCTCCCCTCATTCCTAGGAAAGCCATCTGCAGGCCCACTGCTGTGTGGGACTCTCAGGTCTCACAGTGACAACCCACAGAGCCTCAGCAGACTGAAACCAGCTCAAATGAAAGAGCTAACCAGCTCCAACAGACAGGTGAAAATCTTTTGCCTAAAGATTTTCAGCAATGTGTCCATCAGAAAGCTCAGATATAAATCCAGGCTTTGTTAAAGTCAGAGGAAAAGCAGTGTGGTGATGAGGAGAGAGGCCTGGTGAAGCTAAGATTTGTATGATAGCACTTCCAGGAACTGGCCAGAGAGTAGGATTCACAGAAATAAACTGAACAGTTTCATGGAGAGTCACGAAATAAAAGAAAAATAAATCCCTTTTCCCTTTTTTTTTCTTCCTTTTTTAATAACTTGTATATGAATAAGGACTTCACTTAATGTAAAGCTAACACCATTCCTCTAATGTTGCATTTGATGCAATTTCTATAAAAAAGAAATTTGCTTCATATAAACAGATTATGAGATATATTGCAGCAGGATGATCTCTCTCTTTAAAAACAGAATATTAGGAATTATAATGTAGAAAATTGTAATTGTAGAAAATTGCCTTTGTTTTTGTACACAAAAATACAAAATTACTCAATTTCAAAAGAAGAAACATTGGAATCATAGTGGCACCAACTATTATTAAACTACTGAAAAAAAATTTGCCTTGTGGTTACCAGTGTAATGCTGCTAGAAGCAAATAATATAAGTAGAAATTTCTAGCAGAGGTTTCTCAGAATACTTACCACATTCTACCTGGAAGCTGTAGTGGAGATGTTTGTTTTCTTGGGAAACAGGAACCATTGCAAAAAAAGGAGGTAGTAGAGCACTTGAACAGAGAACTGGCCCAGACCTCTGAACTGATTGCTTTTCCCTCCAGCAGCTTGCTTTCCAGAAGACCTTGGAAAAATATTTCTTTTCTCTCTGTTTCAATCTTCTCACCTGCAGACAGGTACAATAACCCCCTATAAAGCCTTTTAAAAACCCACAGACAGAAAACAGTGTAAGAATTATCCTTTCCCAGCACTAAGCATTCCCAATGCAATGGAGTCTGCAAGACCTAAGCAATCTTTTCATGTCCTTAATTCCCATTTAAGTTTCTTAATGCATTCCTGGGCTATAATCATGTGCTGTTCTGAAAGATATATGACCACAATTCACGTTGCTTTAATGATTAAAGAACACAAATATGGTTCTGTGAAACCACATGCAGCATAACTCAGCCTCCCCTGGTATGCCTGGTCCCTACATTGGATTGCAAAGCAAGCAATAAAACCCCATAAACAGCTGAAGCAGAATGGCAGTTATCAAATAAAACTTCCACACAAATATTTAGATTCTATACCATAATGGCATCTTATTTTACCTCATCCACCATGCAATGATCAAAAATACATCATTTTAACTAGTAAGCAATACATTCTGCTGAAATTACCAGAATATACCCATAGAATTGAAAGTCTACATTAAAATGGCAAATTGCAAAAAGAAATGAAAAAAAAAAAGAAAAAAAGAAAAAAAGAAAAAAAGTGCAGAACATAGTTTTCAAATGTGGATGATTAAATAAATATTGGAGATTGAGAGCACAGTACTGCCAAGTTTTACTGAAATCTCCAAGCAGGCAGATTCAGAAGGGAATGACTGCTAAGAAGTGGCTGTAGAAGCAGTTCTGCTCTTACCTGTGTAACCTGTGGCCAGGAAATCCAGATGGGATCCTCTTGAATTGTTCATACTGTGGGAGCTGAGCATGTGAGGGCCATTATGTAATATCCACTGCCATTTCCACCGTGTTTCTGATGATAAAAACCTAATTTTATTCATGTATGCATAAATATTTTATTTTCGTTTGAAAACTAAGTCCACAACATCATCCAAAAGGCATTTATCCTTAATATTGGTATCTCTTCCCTCCTCTAATTATTATGAAAACAAAATGGATGCAGGAAGTAATACTCTCTAAAATACCCAAGACTGTGAAATAATTCTGTAAGATGTCTTACACTGCACTGAAAATTCCTTTAAAAAACCCACACATTAATAAGATATAAAAATTAATTTTAATCTGCTCAAGTTTTTAAGCATTCAGTAGGCTATAGCAACAAAATCTTTTATGCAGTTATACATCTGCTGAGATGGATAAAAACTGAAAATAAAAATATTATCCCTTTTATCAGCACAGGTAGGTAAATATATTCCACTCCTTAATGATTTGGCAGCTATTACAAAGTCATTATCAATTTGTGAGATTAGAAGGCAGAACAAAAAAGCAGATTACTGCTCAACACTCAATTTTCAGTGCTCTGTTTCAAGACACATGTGATGGCATTTTCTGTTTTAAAACCAGAGTTGTACTCTCATTACTCCTGAAGCAATAAACTCATTCTGAAGACTTGGGGAACCTTGAGTCTGCTTTGAGCTACTGCAAGTGCTTCATTCGTTCTACATTTATCCAGACCTACACAGTCTAGCTCATAATTTCAGTTGCACGATTATAAATTCAAATCCTGCAAACAGTCTCTTCATGGCAAGGCAGACACAGAAAACTTCACACTTGCTGCAATTGCTTAGCACCCAGGAAATCAGGTTAGCAATTCAGAACCAAAAAGAACTAGTTTTTATAGAAGTAGGGAGGAGATAAGGTCAGAAACATTCTGTGAGGATTTGGAAGAGATTATGGGATCATTTGCTTAGGTGAACTGACATATTAAGCATCTTATATCATGCCTATTTATGCTGTGCTCTTTTTTGCTTCAGAATCCAAATACAGATGCTGCTTTCAATTTGTAAATTCAAGGCAGACTCTTTTTGACACAGAACCATCACACTTGAGCACTCTAACCCATATTTCTTAATTTTCTGTTCCCAGAATGAAGGCCATTTTCCCCCCAGAATTTTACATTAAATGAATTTGGACTGGAGGCCAACATCAGGAGAGCTGATGGCAGTTAAGTCATCTTGTTGCACTTGCTAAAACTAGGGTTGAAGGATACCTGTTCTCACAACTATCAGTTGTCATGTTCACATAACAATTTTCACAATGTGAAGATGCTCACAGAATCGGCAACACTTCATTTTTGGTAAGTACAGAATCAAGAGACACCTTAATTTCTTTTTTAAAAGAAGGAAAAATCTAAAAAGCACTAAAAGGCAATTTTATTCCCTTTTTAAAGTGCTTTCAAATAGAGTGTTAACAGCTGATTTGTTTTATTCCTCCTACATTTGCCTGCCTTCATCATTTCACTCTGAGAAAAAGCTGTTCCACTGTTTTAACTTGTGGGCTGTTATTTTTTTAAGACTGACTCGCATTGTCACATCCAGTTCCTCTGTAAATCACCCCATAAGGCTCTGCACCTTTCCTGAGTTTTGCTTCTCCTACTGTTATCTGTAAAGTCTGCACCAGAACAATGATTCCACTCATTTCAGCTGCTGTGCCATATGTCAGTGATATGGTTCCAAAACGCTTTTTGAGCTTTGCATTTTAGATAAATACTCTCACACATGTTTATTCACAGCAGCAGCAGCAGCTTCAAGAATGCATGTTGTGTTGGGCACCTGGAAGGATCCAGCCTCAGACAGAAGTGCCAGTGACACACAAGCATTTCCTACTCACTTGATGTGGAATTTGCTGTCACTTCTACCACCCATCAGCAGGTGAGATTAGCAGTTTTAAAAACATCCATTTCCAAATGCCCTCTCACCTTCTGCTGTATGGGATTGCCTCTATGAGGGAGCATTTTTGTCCTTCCACTAGGCAAAAAAAATAAAAACCCAAAGCAGAATTCAGGAGAGCCTTTTTGCCTGGAAATGGAAGCAATTAATAGGATGGTGAACATCACAGCAGCCACTCAGTTACGAGAATATTTTTTCAGTGAAACACTAAAAGCAAGTTAAAGAAAAAAAAGTCTGATTTTTGTAGGTTTTACAAGTACAGTGGCATGGCTGTGAAGATCATCATGCTTAAAATGAAGCTTTTATTATGTCACTTGATTGTTACTTCACTTGATTCAGGTCTGCCTTTCAAATCAGACAATGTTGTCTATGTGGCCTTTTATCCAAATATGTCAATAACTTTACCACCTCTAAGCCTTAAAAAAGCTGTTTTCTAATTGGGGTGGAAGACAGTGAATTAAGAATTAAGAGTTAATTAAGAATTAAGAGTTTGGATTCACTTTCTTGTTGTAACAGAAGTTGTGTGACTTCTCTTTGCCTTTGTTTTCAGACTGTGAAAAACAAGAAATTTCTGCACTCCCTGCATGGTACTGTATTGTAAGGCTTTATTAATTCAGGCCTTGTTTTCTCATTCCTTATAGCATCATTTCTACCACTAGTTCCATTAATTCTAGTAAAAATTCTCAGGAGGATATCTATTGCTCTTTCAGCAGGATGGAGAAAACTTTTCATTAAGAAACAACTCCCCTTTCCCACCTGCCTTCAATGACTTTTTCTAATTAAAAGTACATTAGCTCCTTGAGAGCAACAGAAATAAAACTACTTTCTCTATAAGTTGTAGTTTTTGCCTGCCCTTGTTAAAGAGAAAAAGACCCACCTTACAAACAAACTAGTTGGAGTCCTGGCAGCAGAAACAGGAATTTTCCATTCTGCACTGTACTTACAAACATATACAAGTTCCCTTGCTTTTTGTTTAGCCTGAGGCTTCCAGTATGTAGAAACCTGCTGTCTAAAATGAAACTTATACATTTAATAAGAATTCAAGGCTGTCTGAAGAGAATAGGCTCTTTTATTAACTACATAAGTCTGAAACTCAGTTAGACACTGTTCAGAGTTCTGTAAATATAAGTCTATATTTCACCATGGACATGTTCAGTGACTTAAAAGCAATATAAACAAGGTAATTCCTAAAGGAGCGTGGCATCCTTTTCTCAGTGCAGTCATATCCATCCCCATTACTGGCTACTTTACTTTACTACACTTTATTTCTTACAGTGTTCTAGAGGAGGTTTTTGTGTCAGGTTTTTGTTTGTTACAAGGAAAAAACTTGCAAAGAATAAGCAGCGTGTGAATAGCCAAGATATTGCCCATAGTTTTATACAATATAAAAAATTCGATAACTGTATGAACAATGTTGGTACAACAGAGTGTTTTGGTTAGGAATAGAGCTACATTTCTGTGCTACCTAAAAAATCAAACTAAGAGAGACTGCAAAGGGAAAGAAATCCCTTTCCTGCCTACACAGTAGTGTTATAAAGTCTCCAAAGCAGGATATCATGCACAGGCCATATCTTGTATAGCAGCCCTAGCTTAATTTAAAAAAAAAAACAAAAAAACAAAAACCAACTTCTTAAGCCTAATGTTTCAGACAACTGTTGCCATTTGCAAATACTTTTTAGGTGCAAAAGTTGAACTATACTTATCCCTAAAAAACAAGGTTTTCCTAAGGAATACAGAAAATCACGCATTCTTTTCTAGACACTGAACTGACAATATTTCCCTACAGAAAAGCTCTGAATCTGTCTGAAAAAAAACAATAAAGCATTTCCTTGACCTACAGCCAGACTGTGAGTGTGCAGGATCAATGATGGAAGCAGCACATTGCAAAGATGAAGGTGCAGCCACTGGGACCAGCTGTGTAGCAGGCTCTGGTCCTCCTGCAGCCTCCCTGGGGCTCCTTCCTCCCTGCACAGCCAGAACAGCACTCAGGGCAGGGCTCTGGCCATCAGGACTGACACTGGTTTCATTGCAGAGCTAGGGCTAAATGCTAGAGCTGGCAAGGAGAGAAAGTGAACTGGTTTGAACAGCCCCAGAATTATTTCCATAGAGTCTAAAGACAAAAAGGAGCCAACATGAGCTCTGTGCAGCAGATAGAAAGGGCATAAAGAGGCACCACACAAGATGGAAAACATTTATGGCTATGAGATTCACAATGTTGAAGGACAAGGAGTAAAAACTACAAGAACAGACATTTCCTACTGAATATGTGCAAGCAACTGCAGTAACTGCAAAGCCCAGACTGCCCTAAAGAGTGATATCAAAGGATTCAATTAAAGATAGAAAGGATTTATTGCTTCCACAGTTTTACAACAGAGCTATCGAAGACAAAGTATAAGGACTGAAATTGTAAAACATTTTAATGCTTCTGAAAACAGATAGCAAGGAAACGGGTTTTTTCCCCAGATAGTATTAAAGCATGTAACACTGAGCAGTCTAAATTAATCCTCTGAGCTGCAAAGCAAGTTGGGTTTGGAGTATTTGGGAGTCAATGACAGATTTAGCTGTACTGGTGAAACAAAGTACAAAAGCAAAGGATTTCATCAAAATTGTGTGGAAAAGCAACCAATGTCATCAAAATCTTGCATTAAAAACGGTTCTAAATTTTTTTAAATCTCCAGAGACAACCAAAAATAGAGACTGAAATTACTCACTATAAGGCTGTGGAACCATAACCAAAATTAACTGCAGTGACTAAGCATACTTCTCTTGCCAGTAATGAAAAAAAAAAGAGACATCCTTTATCCATGATAATTTGACAGTAGTTGTTATTATTAACACAGAAATAAAGTGATCAATGCCCTCTCTCTAAAATACAGAACTTTTCATATTAACAGGTGACAAGGTGAACAGTCTTACTGGAGCTCAATTATAAACCAATTCTGAAAGGAAATATTTCACACTGAATAAGAACTACAAGGACAACACAAAGACTGCTGCAAAGTTACAGAGAGCACAAGTTCTGTTCAAGACTTCTACACAGTGGGGAAGAATTGATAAAACAATGGAGAAAGTGTCAGCAGAAATTCAACATGCATTCAGCTCTGCTATAGATTAGCAGAGATTTCAGAAAAGACATGGTCAAATCTGAATTATTTAGTCATAAGTGGTCTTACTGCAGATTGCAGATTGCAATGAACAGTTTCCATCAGAATTTTCATTACTCAAACACACAGGTGTCAGTCTTGCAGGTGATATCCTGCTCTCACCATCTGCACCAGATTTTCTAGTGCCTTTAGGAAAACAGCAGAATTAAGCTGAAAAATCCTGATTTTCATCAGATTTCCCAGTCTAGATTTCAGTTTAGGGCTATTAAACATTCAGAGATATTAATTCAGCCACCATTTTGTATGGAAAGTGAAAAATGATGCTCACAGGATTACCATTTACTTCTAAGGGTACACCCTGCTCATGCAATTTGACACTTTGGATCTTGCACATCTTTATGGAAATAACCTCCCAAGCTTGGTTAGCTCCAACACAACTCAAAAGTCTGATTTTCAGCAGAACTTTAAAAATACAAGAACTTTCTTATTTTGGGGGGGAAAAAAAGAAACTTACATTACTATATAAAGCTTTAGTTTCAAATCTACAAGCCAGATACCAGAGCCACCCACTGTAAATGGGATTTGTGTGTTTTACCAAGCCACTGGAACCTGGAACAACCTCATGCATCTGGAACACTTTATAGAACCACTATAATCAATGATCAAGAATCAAGAAGTGCAACAAAAGAGCCCAGACCATTTTACAATATCTATGCCTTTATTGCACTTTATACTATAATCTTTACTTACAAAATCAAAGTAGTGTTTTTCAAATATTCCAATGTAATATCAAGCAATTTTCTTGAGGACTGATTTAGAACTGCATGCACTGAAGTGATTTATACATTAATTCCCATGCACTTATCTAAATTGAATTTAATCTGACATCTTATTACCAAGTTCTATTACATTCTCCTAGAGCTCTTAGTAGTCTTTTCTAAATTTGCCAGATTTATATAAATTTATGGTATTACCAAGGATTGACACCCTGCTTTTCACCATTACTCTAGGCAGATAATATAAAAATATATCAATTAGTGTACAAAGCCTCAAATCACCCCAGTATTTGATTTCTTTCCAGTCCTTCCCAGTCACAGGACTTGTTCTTTAGGTTCCCCTACCAAATCATGAACAAGCATGACTGCCCTGAGTTTCCCCTTGCCTTAGTTACTCCAATTTTCCTTAACAACTTTGAATGAGTTACTAATCCTTTCAAAGTGCCATCTCCTAAATCCTCCTGGTTTCCTTCCAACAAAAATTAGAAAAAACAGCTACATACACTCTTCCAAAATGCTGGACTTTGATAATCTTTGTGGGCCCCTTCCAACTCAGGATATTCAATGATTCTGTGAAATATTTTTCACGGGTAGCAACCCATTTCTGACCACAAGAACTGCTACTTGAAGTACCCCAAAGTTGAGGCCCTGGAAAGTTTTAAGATCAGGATTCTAGACAGGAGAACCTACACTACAGCTAAATTTACTCACCCTAGAATAATTTTTGTACTATTATGTTTATTCCTGAATAACTGAAATGCATTAACTGTCATTTTCTAATACCATCAAAATAAATGTTATATCTGGACTTCATACCATTCAAAGACTAGGGTTCCTCAAAGCCAGTGGCAGCTGTGGCACTTGGCACATTCAGAGATGATTGGTAAACAAGGGCTGAAATTGCACTTATTTGCCTCCTCTCTTGAAAATACTCAAGGTCAATGGCAACACTGGGGATTATTGTAAAGAAGACAGCTATCTGTGGAGAAACATTCCCCTTGGAGATCTTAAAAGTTCATATAAAAAATAACAACAAACATTATTTGAATATAAATTGAAAAATATATTTCAGTTAAGTTAATCAGACTTAAATCTCCATAGGAAACTTGCAAGACTGTTCTCAGTTTAAACAGTTGCCAACAATTTACAGCTTCATTTTGCCAACTTCTCCCCAAACCACACTCCCCTGAATTTACACAACCAAGAATGCTATTCAACAACAGCTGAACAAAGTCTGTGAAGAAGAGGTTTAATATGCTGATGAGAAATAGTGCAGGAAAAAGCAGCAGCAGCAGCTCCTATAAAAAAGTCCTCCTTTTATTCAGATGAAAGATACCTTAGCAATGCATCTCTACTTTCTGCACTTTAGATCAACACTGACAGATCAATTTTCTTCTTACGTTTGCACATCTATGACCAGAAATGTTAATTAGCTATTGGGTTCTCTGGCCCCTCATTAGCATCAAAGTGAGAAAAATATCAGGGAGGGGGACAGGCAGAATGATGCAAAAGCTACTTGAAAGATGAACCAAACTCCATATTTTCTTGTACTTGGTGCAGAACTGCTAAATTGAGTTGGGCTGTTAAACTGCCACGACACAGATCCTGTTCTAAAACCTCTGTTACATGGTGACCAGCTAAAGTGGAAGCGTGAAGCAACAATAGCAGAGCTTAATCTATTTTTCATTTTGCACTCTGAGCCAAAGCATAAAAATGTGAGATGTTGGAGTGGGTGCCCAGGTATTGATGGCAATGGATGGGTGAGTTCCCAGCAAACAATACACAGAAACAGAGCCAGCACACGCTGAATTTTCTTACCAGGACCCAAAGGAAAGCTGATTCCAAAGGATGAGATTTGCATTTAGATACAGTTTCAGTTCCTGGAATTAGCCAGCGCTGAGTTGAACTCTTGGTGCTGAATGAACAGAGAATGAAGTGGCACCATCCAAACACACACACACACACCACTCTGCTGGAATGATTCTTCCTCCTCTTCATGTGCCTCTCCTACACTGACAGTGTTCCATTTCCAGTACAATACACAGGCACTTATATAACAGCTGTATCAAGGGAAAAGGATATAGCAGGAATCACAAAGATTGATGAATACTAGGATCTGACCCCTAGGATTCAGTGTTCAGAGGTGGCTGATTTTAATACAACCAGAATACACAAACACACATTTATATGGTTTACAAAAAAAAAAAAAAAAAAAGATTAATTTCAGCTGTATTTTCACTATGAATTTGTTGGGCTAAAATGCTTGTTACCATGGTGAAACAAGACAAAATGGTAAAAATTCAGAAAAAATTTTAAAAAATTAAAATCTAAGACCGATAGTTCTATTACAAGGCAAACAAAACTGCATCTAAAGAAAACATTTGTTGTAAATAAGATAAAATTTCGCAAAACATTACAGATTTTTCTTTTCTTTTAAACAGTATATACAAACTCACACATTTTGCTTCACTATAAGTGAAATTTAAGCAACTTTAGGACTAAAAAATTTTTCTTTTTTTTACCCAAAAATTAAATGATCTTTCATGTTCAATGTCAATGGATTAGCCTTTCTAACACACAAAGCAAAAAAGAAAAAAAAAAAAGGCAATCAGAAACCGAATTAACTGTTCCAGCTCTCAGCAGCTTACACACAGTTGGAAGCTATTTGATGGCTTTTTGAGCAGGACACTGGGAACTCCATGTGTATCCACTCGTTGCTGAGTGCTCCAAGGAGCTACTCTGGAATTGCATTTTCACACCAGTTCTTTCAGTGAAAGGCTGAGCTCCACCACCTGTTCCATCACTGGTTGTGTTTGGTTTATTTGGTTATTATTCTCCCATTCTTTGCAACACCTGCACATAGGATGAACTACCCTGCCATCCCCATGAGCAACTTCTCTTACAAGTCAGTCAACAGATCAAGTTTCTATCTGATTTTGAAAACTCAGTGATAGCAAAGTATTTATATCTGCAACCCCAAAGTAATGACACAATTGCTCTGACCTCTGTTGATTACTTTTAATTTATATACAGGTTAGTCCTTTTTCACCTTCTGGTCTTGTTGAAGAATACAACAACAAAGCAACCTTGATAAAATTGGAATCAATTGGTGATTAATATTCCATTTAATGGGGATGAAAGCCGTGGCACTCTAAGAGGATACTGCACTTATTACATTAAGCTATATATAACTGCATCAAATGGAATATTTAAGCATTTTAACTTGAGCATTTTATGCGTTAGTAATTCACTTAATTATTTCCTCCAGAGAATGAGTGGTATAATATCATGATGATGCATGGGGAGTTATATGAATAAATCTTCAGGCATCAGGATAGGATCAGATACCCCAGAGCCTCACTTAAATCAATAAAAGCAGGGGGAAATAGTGGGAAGAATGCTGCTTCTGGCTTATTTCACTGCTCTGTCTGTACAGCAGCTACACCAATCATGCTGAAGACCTCGCTGCCTTAACTTAATGAAAATGTAACTCATACTTTCACACTTTCATAAAAGTAAAAAGCTACCTGTATTACATCCTCATTTAAAATGTCTCTGCTAGACCTCTTGCTTCATGAAAATCATGTTCTAATGAATTTGAGCTGTTTAGGTCACATTATATTTCTACATGGTCACGGCAGTCTCAGAAAACAGGTGAGAATGAATCAGTAGAAAGACTGAGAGGGCATAAACAAGAAACTTCACTAACACTTCCCTGAAGATAAATAAATGAATGTGTCACTATTCTCCAACACATAACCTCACTCACTCAACTAAACCAGCCTCTGTCTGAAATATTTTCTGCACTGTAGCCTATTTTTATAGCTCTGAATTTGATACGGGAAATATTACATCAATAATCAATGACTGCAGAGAGAAATTGAGATGGGAAAGAGTCATAAAATGAGCAAGAAAAGCAAGGAGAAAAGGAACATTATGTTAGATATCTGAAAATGGGAAACAGGACTTCTGTTACTTTGTGTGTATGTGCTTTGTTTTATACAGTATTTTCTTTTTATTGCATTGGCAAATAGTACTCATAGGTGGGGCAGGAAAAATTGAGAATCAAAGAAATAGAATAAGAGACTGACACAAATTTGGCAATGAAAAAGGTCTGAATTTGATTTGTAGCTGATCCCAGCCGTAGCTGCTGCTACAGGTGGGTGGCAGCCAGGGAGTTCCATCTTCAGGTCTCAAACTGTACCACAGCTGTGGTGAAATCCAAATCACACTGAGTCAGAGCAGCACCAACATCAAACAGAATTCAAGCTGCAGCACTGGCCCTGATTCATATGCTGCTATCCACTTTCTTGGTGGACTGTTGACAGCTGAGACTAACTCAGAAGCAAAAACCAAGTTTCAACTCGTGTTTTGCTCAGAAATTTCAACTGATGTGGCACTGGAGAGAAGTTGAGATCGAGCTGCTGTGGTGGTTGTCTGTTACCAAGGGATTCCTCCTGCATAAGTGGGATTCCTACCTAGCCACTCTGCCTTTTCAACTACCTTGTGCTGCTGAAAAAGGGATGTGACTTTGGCCCATATTGTCTAGAAACTAAGAACTAAGAAAATATAAGACACTTTTACATTAACTCATTAATATTACCCTAACAGCAGAAGCTGTCGGCTGCACTTAGCAAGATGAATATTTCTGAATATTTTGGGAAAAGCATCCAGCTGCTAGCTGGTGAATCACCACAACAAAATGCTCATTCCTCTAAAGAGTTATCCATCGATGTAAGTCATGCATGGATTTCAACTCCCAGTTACACAGCCCACTTGACTTGGTCACTTTGATGTCCTTCCTGACTCGGTGCTACATAATTGTCATCGTTCTCTTGAAGTCATGGAAAGTTCCCCACAATAAAAGACGATCAAAAGAAATTTACTGCCTTTCTGCCCTACCCCATCCCCCCCACCACCTTGCCTGCAGTTATTGCAGTAACTGATTTCATTTTTGCTACTCATGAAAGTGTTCAAAACTCCTGTTCATTTGCTACAACTCTGCCTATCTTTCACCTTTCCATTTCTCATGAGTGCAGATTTCGGTCCATGACTGTCAAGGATGTTTTTACTCTTTTTATAGGCATTACTGCAATATGAATACAGAGTCACTCATAATAGACTCAAGACTTCAGCCTTCCCCTCAGCAGTGCTGGTAATGCTGTTATTGTGACACTGTCACAACTCTAATCACACCTGTATAATTTGCAAATACTTTTTTGCCTGAAGTGCCACTCATGAGTATAAACAGACCTAAACTGTTCACACTGCCCACAGCTCTCTCAAACTGCTCAAAGACCACAGGTTCATATAAAAAAAAAAAGTTTGAGAAAAAGGTTGTAGACATTCTCCCTTTATGTGTCTCCCATCATGCTGAAGTACTACTTGTATGGATACTTTCATCAGCAGTGTTAATTCTACACACCATCTCAGCCCTTAGCAATTTCCAAAAAAATCAGCATAACAGGGTGATACTTAAAGTGTTATTTGAAGAGTTAGCCATGGAATTAAGAATTAAAATGCACTAGAGGGACAGGTCTTCTTAAAGAAAGACCTATCCCAGCTCCTCACAGTGGGATTTTGAAGGATTCAGAAATTGTAGAAGAGAGATGAACCATCTGTTCTGTCAGCTGGAGGAGGAAGGGGCCTTAGGATACTGATCTAGAATAAACTCACAGAACAATATTACACCTTTTCTGGATATTCCAAAAAAGGAGACAATCGTAATTGTCTTTTTCTTTAATTCATTACTATGTATGGCAATACTTTTAGTTCAGCCTTGTGTCTTGATCTCTAAATACTAAATACAGAACACCCAAAGGCAGAACCAGTTAGTTCTAATGACTTTTCACATTTAAAATATAAAATATAAAACCAGATCCCTGACCTTCTGAAAATTTCAGAGCTAAACTGATACCTGAATTTTGCAGCTTAGGCCCTCCTCTCTATTGCAAAGGGGGGGAAAAGAGGCACAGCTCCCAGTATTTTAGGAGTCAAAGAAGGAAGAAGCATTAGCAAATTGTTCTACAAATCCTATCAGTGTAAGAGTTTTCTGAGTAAATGTTTTCTCTCATAAAAGTTCACTTTACTTGAAGCTTAACAAAAAATCAAGAGTACAAAAAAGAAAGCTGGGCTTTTCTAAATTCTCATTTTCAGATGAGAAAGCTGAGCATAAATGAGGAATGGCAAGCTCAACTTTCAGGAAATCCATAGGAACTGAACTGACTGCTATGAAGCCAGTTAATCAGGAGCTGGGAACCACTGGTAATCACTCTAATTTCCCTAAGCATGCTATTTTCCCAATCTCAATGGCACTGGAAGTGAGGTATTTTGACCCTAGAGCTATCACCTTTCAGACAACCCGTGATTAATCAATCATCCTTTTCACCCAAACCTCCCAGACTGCCTTTTGCCAATCTAATCTAATCATCATCTTCCCATCTCTGTGGAGCAGTCACAGCCTCCAAGAACCTCCCTCCTCAGGAGGGTTTGCCATGCAGGGTGGGCCCCAGGGGGACAAGATCAGCATCAACTACCACTGGCCCTGCGTTTTCTGGAAAGCACTGCCAGCATTGTCACTGGCCAGTGGGTGTCTGGAAAGGAGGAGTGGGCAGGCACAGCAGTGCTGGATTCCTGGAACAGCAACGGAACATAAGAGAAGAAGGCAGGCTCGTAACATGTCCATACAAAGAAACTTCAGTATGGCTCAATCCAAGAATATCCATGTATGTGTTTGGAATCCTATTTTTATTACCAACAAATAGAAATGGATTGCTTTTTTGGCATCAGTACCACTTCTAAAAAATGTCCACAATTAAATGGCAATACAGGAAGAAGGTAATTGTATTTATTTAGTTTATTAATACAATCTATCCTGAACATATTTCTAGTAATTCTCCATGACAGTAAGGCTGCATAAAAGAGAGGGGTTAATGAGCTACAAGTTTCTTTGCAATATAGAAATGCATTCTAGGAGTTTTGTCAATTTTAAGTACAATCAAATTACCAATATTATGTACTTGGTCGTTCTTTTCCTTGCTGTGAAAAGGAAGAGGTAAGAACAGTACCAAAATTCTCTGAAAATCCTCACAGCAGTTCTACTTTACACCTGGTGCACATTTTGTTCCCAGCCCAGCAATTGTATCACAATTGAGATCTTTATGTTCTACCCCATAACAAACACTGACAATTCCTACTCTGGTTCTAACACAGAATATCTTCACATTACTAAGACCAGCAATGAGCAGATCTCTGTTTAGCTGCACAACTCTACACTCAGCCTCAGGGAAAACCAGTTTATCCATTTGGGACAGTGCACACCTGTTGTTAGTTAATCCTCAGCTGGCAAATTACAAAAGGGAGAAAAACAAATATGTAGGTATTTAAAATAATGTGTTTTCAGCATGACTCACCTCATAAACCCCTGGAACCTAAATGGATTAGAAGTTTATAACAGGAGTTTCACCAGGATGTTGGCTTACTCCTAGGGCTGGCTTCCAAAATAAAGTTACAGATCCCAAGGCATATTTAGATTTCAATAGCATGAACAGACTAACTGCACTTACGCTCTTGAGAAAAAATTCCAAGGCTGTGTCTGAGCAATATGAAGGCTGTTTCATTCATTTACCACTAATTTCTATCTAGTTTCATTATAAAACACTTGAAGAAAGCCTTATGTATACAGATAATGTGTATTTTTTTCCTTCCATCGTGCATAGCTCGCTTGCCATCTAGTGGGCACAGCACATGAATTAAAGCACAGCTACTCTTGCCAAGAAATGAGCAGTCACAAAATGTGTGGGTACAACAGCTTTGAATTAAATATTTCAACTAGCAGCAGAAAATTACTAGCACAGCTAGCAGGACTGCCTATTAGATTCCCTTGAATGCTAAATTTTGTCCAAGTCCTAGGCAACCTCACTAAAGAAACCTTTTAAAAAACACTTTCTTCCATACCACACATTCTTCTTAGTCTCAAAAACCAAACCACAATTTGATGAAATCAAATTATAGTTCATCTTATAATACTGCCAAGATAATTTGCAACACGAGACTGTTGAAACACAAAACACAAGTACCCAAAGCCTTCATCTTCAAGACAAAAACATCATGGCATTTTCAGTCTGAAGAAAGATGAGTTAATAAAAAGTGTCTTGTACTTTCTTGATTCAACCCCCCAAAGTCCAGTCAATTAATTACATGTTTAAATTAAGCATTTGATTAAGTATCTTCCTTGACAAGAGAGCTCAGCATCTTATTGACCTCTGAGTCTGAGTTACAGCTCATTTGCTTTGAAACCAGCCCAGGACAATGAAGAGCAAGGAACAAAATGATTTTGTGCTTGCTTGCATCAATTTAAAAATGGAGTAAATCCTTTAAATGATCCAGAGCTGAATCAGACTGAAAGGGTCAGTAACCCTTCAAAGTTTTGTATAATTCTTTCAAACAATGCTTTGTGTAAGTTTTAGTGTGCTTTTGCATTGTTAGTTTTAAGGGGATTAAAATACTTGAAAAATTCCTTATAAGAGTCAACAGAGGGCAAAAAACATCTATCAATAAGAAAAGAGAGCTTGTACTTAGTACTTCTAATTTCCTGTTTAGAAAATTGTATTCTGACTCTGTAGTTTGAAATCATCAAATAACATGCTGTGTACATTGTTTTTTCCTAAATCAAGTTAAACATCTGCTAATGACCACGGGGAATGAAATAGGCCACAGCTGGCTAGATCATGCATGTGTGATTACTGCTTAGCCACAATTTATGCAGTTAGTTACCATCGTACTAAGCTACTTAAAACACATGCTAAAGATCAAATGATGAGCTGATATTAATGGGTATTTACAGCATGCTTAAATCCTTCCCAAAGAATGTTTGAATATCTCTGGCATGCAAAAAGGACACATGCAGAAAACAGCTGTACATCAAAATATTACTGCTTTTAAAGAAACGTGTGTTTACTCAAGGGAATATTTCTGAGTATGTATATTTTCAAAAGATGTATCAACCCAAAAAATGGATCACCCTTTTCTCATCACAATTTCAGTTATATAGGGCTGGCAACACATGGGGAAATTTTACTGTTCATGTTCCAGAGCTTAAACCCTACAAGGGAGAACTGGCCTTCTGGAGGGAATAAATATAAGCACTTATTTTGAGTGAGTCCCTCGACAGCAGTTTTGCTAAATCTATGTGATTTTGCCTTTGGCCAGCATGGAATGAGCTGCTGGATTGGGGCCCAGAGAGGCCTTTCCCAGCAATACCTGCAGAAAGCCAGGTTCAGATGCTGGCAGCCTCAGCCCCAGGCCAGCCTGTGCCTGGCTGCTCCTGTTCAGCTCCTGCCTGCCAGGGGCAGAGCACCTTAACCACTGCAAGGGTGAGACCAGGACACTGAAATCCAAGCCATCATTTATAAACAGCCAGTATCAAGGGGAACTGTTGGAACCATGCATAACTACAGTCGTTCAAACATTTCAGTTTAACATCAGGGAAGTGTAAAGTGAGGCAGAATGGCAGGTAGTGAGGAAGGAGTTTTGTTTTCTCAATAGGCCACAATACAGTCAGAGCTCTCCTTACAAGCCAGAGGATGCCTGTTGAGCACGGGCAACTCCCTTGGAAGGGTGACACAGGGGATGACCAACACAAAATGCTAAACACTCTCTCCTGTAATACTGTGGAGGATTTTCTTTACTTGTCTAGTTACATGCTCTTTCAAATAAAACTTTCACTTCTGTTCCTCAGCTTTTCCTTCAAAATTCAACTGGATGAAACCCTGAGCAGCCTAATGCTGAATTTAGCCCTACACCTAAGCTACTAACCTGGCAAGTTCCCTGAACTATTCTTGAGGTGCAGTTACTGCTTGAGACAAAGTACACAGAACAGATGTAATTATACCACAGGATGTGTTCACCTCCAAAGAAAGAATATTTCCTTCTTCATCTCTTCTCACCAACAAATCCGTATCTGTTAAAAGCAAGCATCAAAAAAAGGTAATCAAATTAATTTTCATTTTCCAATCAGAAAGCAGATATGATTGATGATCAGAGCTAGACTGCTGCTCTGAGCTCCTCTCCAGAACATAGTTAGCAAGTGTTCTTCAGAATCCCTAAGAAACAATACCAAAATGCATAACCTGAGAACCCGAACACCCAAATTTCTGTGTAATTTATGAATATGATAAACCAGAAATGTCTACATAAAACAATAATCTCACAATAGTATGTTTATTACAAATGCCTGCAGGAGTATGTAGGCAATGGAGCATGAAGAGGTATTCATTAAGTTTCAGCTTGGCAAGCTATTAAACATTCTGTCCTGATCACACCAAACACAACTTTGCTGTGTTATTAGAGGATCACTGCACAAATGTTTAAGTGTAAGAGCATCCTTAAGCAACTTGCAAAATTGAAACCTCACTCAACCATTCCAAATTCCTGTTGTTTGCACACACCAGGATTGACTCCAACTAAGTCAGTAACAGTAACACTAATCTTTACGCAGTGTAAGATAAAAATCCCCTATTAAGAGAACAAAGCCTTTGCATTTGTATTACAAGCTCAAGCAGAATTCTTTTCCTAGTGAATTTGAAAATTCATGGTTTATAGCAAAGGCCTGGATACTCAAAGGACTGGATTTGGCTGTATAGTTTCAAGTTTTTCAGTCACAGAGTGAAGTTAAATATCTGAACTCTTTATGGTAATTTTTATTTTAATCTGGAGGTAGATTAAATAATAGATGTAATCATTACCCCAAATTAAGGATTCTGCCCTGCTAGCTTCATTTCTCACTTAGGTATTTCTTAAAGACTGTTTTTTCTAAATTTCTTTTTCTTTTCTCCATTGCTTTACAATGGGTATATCGTATTATTTATCTCCATCTTTGTTTTCTTTTTTTTTTCAAATAACCCACAGCACTAAAAACACAAAAAAAAAGATTACCTAAAAACTCTTTAAAAAGTATGCACAGAAAGACTGCAGAAACAAATACCAAAGGTCATACCAAAGACCAAAGGTCATACACAGAAGTAGGAAATTCAGTAGAACTTTAAAATATTTACATCTGCTTACAAGGTAAAAAGAAAGACCTTTACAAATGTATATTTTGAAATGCTGAGCATTCCCAAAACGTGTTAAGTGTGTGTTAAGTAACAACTTAAACACTTCTGCCTACATAAATTATCCATATTGTTTCTGTCTGTATGCATACTCCGTTTACACTCACATTGTAATTCACTAAGACTGAACTTAGCAAGCCAACTGGAAACAAACACCCTGAATCCTGGGTGAGATCCCAGAGCTCCACAGCATCCAGAGGAAGGAGAAATGCTATGCAGGGCCCTAACAGGAATAAAACACACCCTGCTATACACCACAGCTCTTTTAGTAGGATAAAGGGAAGGAAAAGTTCTTTTCTTCATCTTCTTTTGGGTACCTGCTCCCTCGAATTTGAACACCACTCTGTTAGGAACTAACATCCTTTTCAGGCACTGGCATATGGTAACACAACAGCTGGTGGCACCCAGTCTGTTTTTAGAGTTGTAACAAACTCTGCAGACAAAAGACTTGGGAAAAAACAGCGTGACTTGTGACTCTTCCTGCCATGCTCAGGCAAGCAGCCACATCACATTTGACAGGACTGTTTGTACAAGCAAACACAGCTTAGAGGAAACATCAGTTGTAGACTTGGGCTCAAAACAATCCTTTATGGCCATAGGATAACAAATTAAACTGAAAAGCAATTAACACCATACATACCAGTAGTCTGTAAAGACCTCACCTGGGAGTATGAAGTCCCCTAAAACCTCCTTTCTGCCCTGCATTTTAGTTGCATTCAAGATAACACCTTAAGAGCCCACTATTGCCCCAGACGGTAAATTGTAATTCTAAAGGCACATCCAAGTGCTCAAAAACATTTTTGCAGCTCCAGAAATCCCATAACAACTTCCTCCCTCACCAGAGTCCAATATCTAGGATTCTGATCCAAGTCCAGTTTTTTATTGCTGCAATAAAGTGATGGAAACAGAAAGACAGAGACCAAGAGGACAGCCAGAGTGTGATGAGGGCGATTACACCTCACACACTCGATACCCAGCACCATAATCTAATAAGTTTTAAATGCACACAGTTATGAAATTCCCACAGAGCCCGTCACGACAGTGCCACTATTACTTTACCAGAAAGGTATTCCAACTGGCATACTCTAATCTCACAATCTCTGGACAATTTATGGTCCACAAAAATTTACAGCCTTCATCACCACCCCACTCCATGAAGGACTTGTAGGCCAGTTCACAGCGGAAAGATGACTGGGCTCAGTGTTTTATTGGGTATGTATTTAAAACAAATAGAAAACTTCAGCGTGTAGCAGGAAGCTCGGGCAGCGCTCTGGACCAGGATTCGGGACAAAAACACCCGTGTCCATTCCTGCGGGGTCTCAGGAGTGGGGGTCTCGCCCCCGCTGCTCTCCCTCTCGTGGGGCTGCTGTGGAAGAAAGCAGGGAGACCACCCCGCACTTCCAGGGCTACGCTAATTTATTCTAATTAATTCCTACAGAACCCTCACTTAATTGCTGGGAGGAGAAGTTTACCTCCGGCTGCGCGGGGCTCTTCCAGCCCAGCGCTGCCTCCTGACAGGGCTCCCACACGGCGCGGGCTGCGCTTTGCAGCGGAGTGGGGGCTCCCGGCGAGGGAAGCGGGGCGGAGCAGGGAGGATGAGGAGGGAGGCAGGATGAGGAGGAAGGTGGTGGTGGCTCAGGTAGGGGCGGTCCGAGCGCTCCTCCCGGCCCGCCCGGGCCCGGCCCGGCCCTCCCC
>JANRGV010000045.1:9458423-9473045 GCA_024734035.1 Alethe castanea | reverse complement strand
GCCCGGCCCTCCCCGCCCGCCGAGCCAGTCCTGCCGCGTCGGGAGCGGCGCTGGGCCCGCCCCGGCCGCGCTGCCCGGCTGGTTCCGCAAGTTTTTGACAGTTCCAGCACGGGAGCCGAGGCTGCCGCGGCGCTGCGCTGGGCTGGGGCCGCGGCGCTCGGCAGGAGCGAGCTGTCCCCGCCGGCACCATGTCCCGGGACCCCGAGGAGGTGAACAGGCTGACGGAGAACACGTACAAAGTGAGTGCGGGGCGGGAGGGGCTGCCCGCCGCCACCTTTGCCCCGCCGCCCGCGGCTCCTCGCGCGGAAACGCAGCAAACTTTTTTTTTTTCTTTTCCCCCTCTTTACATTTTTTATCTTTACTTTTTTTTCTTCTTTTCTTGTGGTGTTTTGTTGGTTGTTTTTTTTTCCGCTTCTCCTTTTTCCCCGCTCCCCGTTTCCCTCCCCGGCCGGATCCCGCCCGGCCGCTCCCCCTGCCCGCGGCCGGGACAAGGCGGCTTCCAGACCGGTTCCTGCCTCTCCGGCAGGCTCGGATCAGCAGCCAGCTCTCATTCCCTCGCTGTGTTCTGGCGATAAGGTGGTTTGGAGATCCTGGTGGCTGTGGTCCTCTGCTTGAACCGTTTCTTCGTACGGGCCAGAGTCTAAAAAGGGCTTAACGCTGAATTAAGTTGCTTGCCAGCGTCCCGAGCTGATAATCAGATTTATGGTGGTGCACCCGAGCACTGCCTCAAAGTATCGACTGCTGTGGGTAGTTCAGTTCATATTGGGAGGCTTTTAAACTTTCCAAAATGCTTCGTTATTTGTAGAATTAAAAATATTTTATTTATGGGCACCAGACACTTGCCCTGAACTCTTTCTCCCTATAAACACACTCCTTTCAAAACATAGCAATTCTAATTGGGAAAAATTCCCTTGAGAATCATACTTTTGGTTGGGTAGTGAAGTAATCCATAGTTGTGTCTGTAATCCTCATTCTGTACAGTGTGTTGTACCAGAGAAAGCATTCAAATTTGCATGATTGAATGCATTTGCAAATTTAACTTACAGCTGCACTGCACTTGCAGCTTTGAGCCCTAAGGAAAGCTTTCTGATACATTGTTCCATTTCACTATTTACTAAATTTTTCTGGTTTATTATCAAATGTTTCCATATTTCTGAAGATGTTGTCATCAGCATTTAAAGGTTTCCAAAAACATTTACTAGGAGTAAATTTTGCTGTTATTTTTGTTGTTCTTCGACACACATTTAAGTCAACTTTACCCCTCCCTTTAAGTAATCCAGTTATATTGGGGTCATGTTGTAATTGTTGTTTACCTTCTTTGGACTTAGATATCAAATTAATGCAAAACTCCTGAAAAAAACCAAAACAGGATTATGTGGCTATAAATTTTGTTCTCTAGAACCGGAGCAGATAAACAGTCTGGTGCTTTTTGGTATCAGTTACGTTTGTGGCAAGGCCATAAGCAAACATAAATTCCCCTCTCAGAAGAGCACCCTGTAAATACAGGCTCGCAGAGGAGAAACCTGGGAAGTTGACTGTTCAGGGCTGTGCCAACAAAGGAGTGCTTTACTCTGTCTATTAAGTTCCAGAATGCAGTCAAAACAGTTTTACAGAGGAGAGCAGAGAAGATCTCCTGTGTGTTTTAATGGATATAATTTAAAATAGGCTTTAAAGGAATGAGAGACCTCTAAACAGCAAAACCTTCCCTGTTATTCACTACTTATTTCCTGGGAAAGTTAAAGTTTTAGTTTTGTTTTCTCTACTAATTCTACTAATTCTTTAAGATTGAAATAACCAGGAAAACCACAAAGGAATACAAAGTTAATGTTGACAGTGTGATGAAATGTCTCCTTTGTAGGTATTTTGAGAGGTCTGGTATGTTGCATCACATAGCTCGTACTCACAGGCCTGGAAACCCTCCTGCCCTGCCCTCATTAAAAATTGAAACTTTATCCAGATAAGGTATAAAGGCTGCTTCAGATAGAAAATGGATTCGGGGTCCACTTTAAAGCAGTTTTTTCTATATCAAAGCTGAAATCTTGAAAGCAGTTGGTTACCCTTTAGGGGCAGAGAGCAGGAGCCTGTGTATTCAGCACTGGCTGGGACTGTAATCACAGCTTCCCCATCTAAAACAAATGAACACCTCTTTGTGCCCTGCTCCAGCCTGTGTGGAGAGTGCTCTCCTTTGTTCAGCAGCGCTCATGGCACTTCTGCTCTTGCCTGAGCCATACTAGCAGTGCACTGCCTCAAACACTGTGCTGGGATGGGTAGAATCCAGAGCAGAGCTTCTGCTTCTCCAACCTGTAAGAAGAAAGGCTTGGTCTGGGGATAAAAGCAATTCAGTGCAGTGATGGCATCTGTGCTTCAGGACCAAATACAGGCTTAAGACTTCTCAGAAAAAATCAAATTTTGGGTGACCTGGAAATATAATAGAAAATTAAATTGAATACCTTGCTGGCCTGCTATTTTCGGGGCAGTGGGGGAGTGTTTTGTGGTTGATTTTTTTTTTTTTTCCTTTCCTACAGTGCTAATCCATTGGATTTATTAAATACATAGTAACCTGTGTTCTACAAAGCTTCAAAATATATTTACAGAAGTCATCAGGTGGCTGAGCAATGCCGTTTTATTTTTATCTTGTTCTTCCTTTCTTTTGGCAACAACACCAGAAAGTGAATACCTCAATGTTTTTCAGCTAACCTGACTAAATAAACAGCATAATTCACAAATGTGTGTGCATGCACAAAAACCAGGGCTGACATTTACCCTTTATGTAAGACCTGAAGAATCACTTTAATGCATGATAGGAATGGCACGTGCACAATGGAGCCCAAGGGTGTGGGAGCCTATGACTAAAGAGAGCCAGAGCCTCCCTTCTGCCAAGGAACTGCTGAGAAATTCCCTGGTATGACACTGCCCTGCCCTGCCAGCTCCTCTGGGGACATGGTGGGACACTGTGGCACTTACAGAGCTATTGATAATGGCATGGTTGGTGTTGCTCATCTTGGATTTAAAAGATATATCTCTCTGTATTCAAGTCAATCTTACCCAAAAATTTTGATTATCATTCAAAGCACAATTTAAGAAACCCCCAAACACCTCCCCCTGAAAAAAAGCCTTTGTTCTCCCCAGAGGCATTGAGAATTATTTTGGTAGGCTATATTGTTTTATCACAGAAATATATTTGAAAAATTCAGCTTAAAGTCCTAAATTCCATGTTTCTGTATTTTAAAAAGACTCATAACTATTTCAAACTACTGGACTTATGTATCAAACTTCAGATTCACCTATGTTCCCAGCACAAGCTGCAGTCAGGCTGTTGCTTTGCATCCCTGCATTATAAATCTAACTTGGGGGAAGAGGAACCTTTGGAAGTTTGTATAAAAGCCAGTTCTTCCTCAGTACAAATTATTTCTTCTGCCCTTATTTCGAGTTATGCCTAGTTAAGGTCTATCCTTGGGCATGTGTTCATAACCTGAGAAGGTTTATATTTGAAACACACTGATGGATGATGTATTAATGTTTCTCTTAAACAAGAAATGTTCCATCAAGACGACTAATAATTAGTCATAAGAATTCGTCTTTTTTAATAAACACTGGCATCTTGATTTAGTCTTTTCTATTCAGTTAAACCTGTTTTAAAATAATATTAAGCTAACATACAAATAAGATATCTTAACATGAGATGTGCTGAGGGCTCAGCTGTGCCCTTCTGAAAACTGCAATATGGATTTCAGGAGCTACAGGAGGAGATGAAACACACTAATATGCAAAACGCTTCAAGTACAGTAGAGCACAGTATTATTCCTTTTTGTACAGCTTTTAAGACTTCTCAAGGGGGGGTCTCAGACAAGTGTGGCAACACTAGAGACTTCTTTAAAAATGTACTCCTTTTCAAATTAAGAAATAAACTAAATCACTAGTAGCTATGCAGAGCTTAGCTATGAATAGCTATAGTTATGGTAATAGGAGTTATGGTAGACATCAAGATCTACTTTTCCCTGGTAGTTTTCTAATTTCAGAATTCCACCCTGATACGTTGTTATTCACTCTGAGTGCCTGCAGGATGTAAACTTGAAACTGCAGGGAGTCTATGCATTGTTTAGCTGTGTTCATACCTGCTGAGCTATTGTTCAGTGAGGTGTGTCTTTAAGTAAAAAGCAAAGCTGAGCATTTACAGGAAGGCACTTCTACAATGGCTGTCATTTGTTTTGAAGATTAGTGTTGTTTATACGACTATCAGGAACTGGGGAAGATATAATATCCACACACAAGTGGAAATTCAGGGCTTCTTCCTCTTCAGCCAGCCCCATGCTACCAGGCTGGATAACTCACACTGGTTTCATGTGGTGGAAGGAACACAGCAACTCTTATAACAGATTCTATGAGGATTTAATGACTCCAACGACCAGAATAGGTTTCTCTTAGCTTTTTTCCCTTGGAAGGTCACTTTTGCCATCTCTAAATGTCTCTGCATAAAAGATGTTTCCAGTTGCCTGTTTTGAAAATGTTTCCCTTTATTTCCATTCATCCTAAATAATAGAAAGCTGTAGGATGTGATCATGTGCCTCCTCTCCTTGTTAATTATTCTGTTCATGAGAGGTAGTGTGTCACTAGAATATAGGACACACGATTGACAATTAGGAGGCCCTGTTTGTGTGCCTCACTGTACAGCCAAATGATGTGTTGTGAACCACTTTCTCTCTCCCAAGCTCTTTCTCACTTTATGATGATTAAGACAAAGGTTTTATTTCAATGTCCTTGTACACCAAGGCAGATAAAAATACTGTTATTTTCTGAGACTTTTGACAATTTTTAATTAATTGTTTGCTTGATCACAAATTATTTGGTTCCTCTGTCCTCCTTTCTGAGAAGTTTTGAGATCTGACTTTATTGTATGATGTGAAATTTTGCACTGGTGTTCAGTCTTACTCATTTTTGTGACCTTTTCTTTGGACTAAAAGTAAGAGAAGCTATAAAGCTGTAAGACAGGGTAAGAAAAAGTACCTGTACAAATTGATTTGAGTTGCTCTTGTCTCCTCTAACTTCTGAAGATGAATAAAATACTACAATAATTTTAATTTATCTGAAATGTCTTGGTAATATCAAATCTATAGCTCATTCTGAAGAGGGAGTTGCCTGTGACAGTTTCCCTTTTTGATAAAGTGCTCTAGATACTTCTCCTGGACTTCAAAGACAGCCAGTGCTTACTTATGGTTAACTGTATAGAAAGACCATTAGAAGCATGGCCAGGTTTTTTGTTTGCTTTGAGAATCTAGTCTTCAGTAGAAAGGAAAAACACATACTGTGCTTTTTTTCTGATGTATGAAAAGGAAGTAATCTGAGAATTATTTCGTCAGGTCACCTTGGAGATGTGGTGGGGGGAGTCAGGAAGAGTTAAGTTTTTCTATGGAACAGAAAGCCTTGATTGAGATGAGCCTTGCCCAGTGCTGTGAGCATCAGCTGACACCCATAAACCAACCTGGGAAACCAAGCAGATTCCAGAGGGGAATTTCCTCTGCTGAGGTTTTTGCCATTTCTCAGGCGTTCACATCCCAGGACTGGTTCTGCTGACATTCAACCTCTGGCTGTGCAAAGCCTGAAACACTTCCAGACTGCCTGGGCTGGTGGAGAAAAGATCCATTAGTTGTGCTCCTTCCAGCTGCTGCTGTAAATTGTTTCTTCACCTTTCCCAAGGGTTTTATGTGTACCTTGAGCAGATGTGATGTCCTGGAGCTCTTCCTCTGGGTTCCCTGTGTTCCACTGGACCTGCTGTGTCTCCAGAGTGGGGTCTGTGTCTGCTGTACACAAATACCTGCTCTGGATCAAGAGACCCAGTGAAAAACAAGAGCTGTGGGGACTGGCTTCAGAGAGGGGAAGCTGTTAAGGGTAATTTTATTGGGGTTTGTTCACTTCCTCCTGAATGAAAACAACTGACACAGGTGCAATCACTGGTTTGAAATCTGAATTAGAAGATGTCAGGAAAACTGGAATCTTTACCCCTGAATGCTTAAGACAGTCATCCCAAAAATCAGACTTCAAGGCCAATAATTATCATGTTATTCTTAGAATTTTGGGGTAGGTGGCAATAAGGGGTTTTACTCTGTAATTTTTTGTTGTGAGGAACAGGAGTAGCATAGGCAGAATCTTTCAAGATTATTTTCAGTATAGAGTGGCAATTCAAGGTGGCATTGGGATTCTTACTTGCCATGGACACACACCATCATGGTACATCTTTTTTTCCCCATACTCTTGAAAATACAGGACTCTTTATCCTGAAACAATTCCCCAATTCATCTTTTTTTTTTTTTTTCCTTGTGATTCACTGACTCCATGTAAGTCAACAGACACCATCTTTAGTACACTGCTGGGAAGAAATAGCAAAAAGTTGGAATAGGAAGAAACAACTTGCTCCTTGGAACAAGTGTCTCACAGTCAGAGTGCCTCAGCAAGGAGAGAGCAGCCACAGCAGCAAATTCAGGAGCTGGGGCAGGAGGAGGGATGTTCCCAGACACCAGAGCCTGAATATCCATCGTGTTAAGTTGTTAGAATAGCCCTTGGCATTGTTGGCTCAACCTGAAACACGATTTCCCAAATGATTTCTGGATGTGGTTTGTGAGTTAACACAAATCAAGGGCCTGGGGACAATAGCTGGTTTGTTTGCAGTGATTGCATTTGGGTGGGTGAGAGTTTAATGGGACAGACCAGAAAACAATCCCAGTTGCATTTAATTTGTACACAAAGGCAGTGAGGCCAGGTATTGTGGCTGCTTTTGATATAATTTATGCTAGAGTAGTATTGGAATCTAATAGTTTTTTATATTTTTAAATATCTATATTTTTACTCAATATGACAAAGTATTATTGGAGTTAATCCTCCACTTTTTTTTTATTCAGCAGAATTCAGGTATAGTGCTGTCCTTGAAAAACAACAAAATTCTGTCTGCATGGCCTTGCCTGAAAATCAGACAAATGTGACAGTATTGCTATTCTTTTTGGGTCCACCTGTGTATTAAACATAAATATTTTCATTCTGTTAGTAGTACAACAGACAAAAGTGTGATAGTATTCCACTTGTCTTGAGTCTTGTATTTCTTGTAAACAGAAAGCATCTGTTTTGTATTCCTTGAACTTGACAGTTCTGCTGTGTGAACAGTAGTGAGTGGTGTCATAAAAGTATTGCCATAAAAACAGTAAGAGTAACAGAATGGTGTCTAAGGTATCTCATTATTTTCTTTTCATGTCAATATAATTTCACAGAGTAATGTGATAGCCATAGTTTTGTAAGGAAGATTCTGGGGAAAGGAGGTCTAGAATCTGCAGACTGTAGAATTTGCTAGGAATGAGAGCAGTCCTGCCTGGATTTCAGATTCTAGTTGTTTCAGCCAGCAATTTTATTTAACAACAAAAGCAGCTGCAGTGGATTTTTTTTTTCCCCATCTATTTAAATAAGGTCATAATTTTCATTTTCTTTCTGAAAAAAACATGGTTTGCACAAATTTCAAACAAATAAAAACACAGCAAAACCCCCCAGAATAGATAGTTAATTTCCCAAGATGTGTCTGTAACACAGAAACCAGAATGAACCAGAGATTTGGTGAACATCACCTACCATAAAATATGGTCTTCCGCAAACTTTGATCACACCCTTGATATTCCTTTGTATTATTGACAGCCAGACTCCTTTCTAACCCCCTGTTGCAATAACTTCTTTTTCCCCATTTATTAATCTTAAATGCTCAGTTTCTTTTCCTTTCCATCCTTTGTTTTCCTGTGTCTCTCAAATCCTCCAATTTTCATCCATCCATGGACTTCTCAGTTGTAAACAAGGCCTGAGTGACACTGAGATTAATACACCCACTGTGGAATTGCCTTGGTTATAAAACAAATTTTGTTTTCTTTCACTAGAATGTTATGGAACAGTTCAATCCCGGACTGAGGAATTTAATAAATCTGGGGAAGAATTATGAAAGAGCTGTTAATGGTAAGTTTTCCAGATGCTATTTAGAAAGAATGTTTAATTTTCATTTAAATATACATATTGGATATGAGGGTTGTGTATATAGGCTTAATTCCCTAGCTGGACTTTGGATGTGTTTAATTAAGAGGTAAAGAACCCCAACTAACAAGCAGAGATATACAAATATATGTACCTTCTCTCCAGTCTTTTGGGGTTTTTCCACTGTCCTGGAGAAGTTGCATCACAAACACTTAGACACAGAGCTCCTGCAAAATAAACTGAAAGTGGTTTTAAGAAACCCACATTGGAATAATAAGTGAAAAAACCCAAAGTTATATAAATTAGGTGGGGTTTTTTCTCTCTCTGAAAATACCTTCCAGAGATATTTCACATTCTTAGATCTGCTCCTGCTCACCTACACACGTCACTACTTAAGTAATCCTGAATACAGAACAATATGAATTAGTTCCAGTTGCAGGAGTGGACTGATTGTTGTTATTGATGTCCCTGCTAATCCTGGTGGTATCTTTTTCTGTGAGTCAAAACCAGAATGAATTTGAATTTGAGTCTAAGGACCAGTCTCTCAAACATTTTAGAATATAATTGCCTGTTTCCATTATTGACTTCACAGAAACAATCTAAGTAGAGCTTTCCAGGACTGGGCTCCTGACTCCCAGAGCCTGCACTGTGGGACCTGTCAGAGCCTGCTCCATTTTCCCATGCAGACCTGCCAAACTGCTTGATACCATATTAAAGCCATGTAAAATCTCTCTGATTTTGCCTCACTCAAGCCTATGGCACATCTTTCCTCTCCTGTAATGCAGTCCTCTGAGAAATGGGATCCTGCAGAAGTAGTGCATAGCCAAACAGACATTGAAATCTCTCTTCATGCAAATTTTAGACCTGGCTTGAGAAAAAGATAAAACCAAAGCCTGCTGGAGATGAAAATAGGGAAATGTTGACTTATTTGTGGCAGTGCCTAATTTGATGGATTAACATGTGGTTACCTAGTACCTGACCTTAGGAATTACAGGTAGTACCAGGAGGAATAACAAGTGTTTTCATATTCATTTGGAATACTTCTATGCTGGTTTCTGATGGTTCTGCTTTTCACACACTTTGCTGCTGATTTGTTACATTTTGGCTTTTGTTACATTTGTCTTTAAGCCTAGCTGATAAGGTAGATCTGGCATGAATTCTTAATTTCAAATGAATATTTACAGTGTTGCAACAACTGTTGCAAAGTCATCTTTGGACTCTCATAAATTTGTAATCTTTTCACCATCAGTTCTGAGTGGTGTAAATAGATCTGTAACAAGGAGTAAATACTCTGTTGCTAATCAAACACTTTGAAGCTTTCCAAAAAAGTTGGAGTATGCTGACAAAGAACATAAAACTTACAAGAACTCCAGATATGTTTATAATGTATTTTTCTACACTTTGAGGACAAAAGGTCAAAAAACCTCCCTTTCTGCAGAAATAATTTATATGCCATAGAACAGGTGAAGGGACTATACAAGCAGGGTTCTTGATTTAGCTTGGTTAGCACAGGGAAAATCACACATTTCCTTCCTTTTTTAGTGCTTGTGTTAGGAGAAGAGAGTGACTTGGGGCTGTCTTGAAAAAACACAGATAGGAAGAGTTGGACTGGCATCAAATTCTCTTGTACAGGTGGCACTCTGATCCATCACTAGCAGGAGTATTCTGCTCAGAAAGTTTGAGTACAGAGCACCTATGAGACAGAGCTTAGACAAAAATCACCCTTTCTAATGCAACAGAGCCTCAAAGAGAATCTTTGTTTGATTTGGAAAATTTTCAGGCTTCTCCATGAATATGCTGTTATGTAACAAAAGATGTCACCTTACTAGTAAAAACTATAAAATACAGACCTGTAATTGGCAATTATATTCCTCTCAGAACAAAAAAATATTCCAAAGCAAACAGCAAGGCTCTGCTTGACTTTCACTTTAGGTCAAGAATGTACTACTACAAAAAAATTCTGACAAATAACTAAAGCTTGCCAGTTTGTGCTTGTTATTTACTTTCTGTGTGGTGTGCAGATCAATTCCAGACACTGAAGATGCAAGGCAGCCACTGTAGATCTATTCCCTGTGTGAGATGTTTCTCCCCACTGGGCTCCCTGCAGCTCCAATCCCGACGTTTCCGTGTTCATTCCAGCGAAACTGGCTTTGCTGTTTAAATCAGGAAATGATTAACTGGGAATAACTGAACCTTCGTGCTATATATTAAGAGCTTATTGGTTCCTGTAAGAGCCAACTTCAGAGGGCAATGATGATTTGTTTTTGAGGGGCTCCACATCTCCCTGGGACAGCTGCAAGTCCATGGTGTCGTGGCCAGTTGCCATTTCCCAGGCCCCTGGTCTGAGACCTCAGCGCTTTCAGTGAGTTTGGGATTGCAGTTTGGGTTTTTCCAACAGTTTTCTCTGTACTAAGGAACTTTGCTATGTCCTGACCAATGGCATCATCCTTCCCACTAGATGCTGATTGCCTTTGGGTATGCACAGGAGTTGGAGCTAAATAACAGGCTGAAACTTCAGTAATATATTCTGGAGTTCTGTCTTTGTTTCCTGGTTTCACAGATCAGCAGGGAGCACAGGGACTTCTGTAACTTTCTCTGACAGAAGGATTTCCTTGTTGCCATATACCCCTCTCTAACTCTGTGCTCTGGATGACAAGACTTCATAGGATCATGAGTTAATAAAAATTGAAGATATTTTGATTTTTTTAACTGTTGTGTTTTTTTTCACTTCCCCCCAGTTATGGTAGTGGCTGGAAGAGCATATTATGATAGCCTTGCAAAGATTGGCGACATATCAGCAGATTCTCCAGTTTCTAAAGAATTAGGTAAGTGAAAACTCATTGTTTAAATTACTCCAAAGTATAAACTTTATTTTTGCTTTCCTGCTGCCAGTTCACCGAACAAACATAGATAAGGATCAGTAAAAATATGTTATACTCTTATATAACATGGAGAGAAGGGATTAGATGCCTTCAAGACACTTACAATGTTTTGACAAAACTACCTTTTTCCCCCTCCTTTTGTGAATATATATCTTCCTATGCCTTCAAAAGCATGTTTTTTAAAGCTCATATAATTCTAAAGTAAGTATGAAAAAACATGTATCTTGATTTTTAATGCAGAGGTGAAGGTTGAAATACTTTTGCAAAAAAATATTGGTATGAGGAGTCCTCATGTATAGCAGCAGTTCTAAACTAAAACAATTTTCTGGTTGAGTGTCATTGTGAAGGGTTCAGTTTTACTTCACTACTTTTGATCAAGTGCATCACTAAAAGTTCTCAGGTGCATTTGTATTTATTTTCTACTTGAGCTTTTGAAAGAGAAACTGTAGGCTCAAAGACAGATTAATTTTACATTAATATAAATCCACTTCAAGTTCTGTACTCTCCTGGAAATAATTTCTGAATATTTGAAAGATCAGCAGCAGCACTTGACCTTGACCACTTCTGTAGGCTGAGCAGTATAATTGCAACACTGGGCAAAGGAGTACAAAGTATTTGTAATATTTCTGACAAAAGATTCTCGTGTCGCTGCAAAGCAAAAAACTGGGACCTGTACTGCAAAGGGGAAACATTTGCTTAATGCCTTCATTTGCTGTTTGACAAAAATAACTTGATGAGGTGTCTTGCCTCTGAACTTTTGATTTTGGGCAATGTAGGACCCTTCCAGTGATGTAACTTGCATCTGCTCCTGTAACTCACACCTGTCAATTCAGCTGATTACAATGGATGGGTTTAACAGGTTTTTTTATTGCTCTGGAGAAGTAGAATTAAGGGGACAGTCTCCTCTTGAAAGGTGGCCACTGGTTTCTGTGGGGCTGCCTGCATTTTTATGGTTTGTTCTGAAAGCACTTGTGGGTGAGTGCTGAGCTCTGCGCCGAGGGCTGGGAGTGGTGGAACAGCAAACAGGGCAGAGCAAACAGTCCTGACCAGCAGCTCCTCTGTTTGCTTTGCAGGCTGTTTACAGAGAGCAGAGCTGCTGCTGTCAAACTGCAGAACAGTTAAAAGAAATGGCTATGCAGAGTCTTATGAAATAGCAGAAAATGCACAATTGCAGTTTTTGCAATCAAGCAGTTGGTCAGATGCATGGAAGCAACTGATTTATGACTTGTCACTGTGGGACATTGTCTGCTTATTTGGAAATATTATTATTATTGGGTAATCTTCTGCTGACTTCTGAAAATAGCTGATTTTCCCTATTATTTGGGACAATACAGAATTGTGATTGAAAACATGTTTTTGTTTAACTATGAATTCCATCCTTCAATTATAAACCCTTTTCAAGATACACCATATGGAGAAAACACGGCCTTCTTCCCTGCTTTCTGTTCACCTTCTGCCTTAACTGTTACTGCAGAAAAATCTATTCTTCTGAAGGAAAACAGTAAGCCTGGATTTCTTCCAACATACTCTCTGATGGAATACTTAATTTAGAGATAAGGAAAGCCAATGAATGCTGGAAAAGGCAGGATAATGTGGTTAGGAGTCTGTGATCATTTGCATTTTCAAGAAAACATCTTACAAGTTCTGAAGCTGGGCTACAGTATTAGACTATTTACCAAAGAAATATGATACACCCAGGTGTATCTAAAAGTATCTTTTTGAAAAGAGAAGTATTTACTGTACACTTTTGTGTTTTAATAATGTTACAGCCAGCCCTTCCTCCTCACAAGGAAACACAGAGTGTGGGCCCCTGAGATGAGACTGTAAAATGGACACCAGCCCCACAGCAGGGTAAAAACAGAAATGGAATAGAAATAAAGTTGGTTTTTTTTGAAGTAGAGGGTAGAAAGCAGAGAGGCTGGAGAAGTCTTGGGGAAAAAATCAAGTAAAAATGCCAGAAATCCTTTCTTCTGTTGAATGAGATTGGAGCAGAAGAGGGAAATGAGAATGAAAAGGAAATCTGGATATTCCAGCTGATTCAGAGCTTTTGTACTAAGTATCTCTATCTTTCAAGTCTGGTTGAAGCTCTCTGAATTATTTTAATACAGAATAATTTAAGCAAATTGAGGAAGTAGAAGAATGTACTGCAGTCATAACACAGTCTTTATGAATAAGGGATGAGTTGATCAAGTCAACATTCTTTCTAATTTTGTGTTTCCCTGAATTTCTGAGGGTGTAGTTCCTCAGACTTGGCTATGAGCATTTAAAGAACAGAATCTGAATTTATTTGCTTCAAGCTATTCTGCAGTATGGAATTTGCATACTTTTTTTCCTAGGCATTTTTTGGAAATCCCTCTAGGAAGAAAAGATAGAAAACAAGAAACTGCCTGTCTTAGAATGTTAAGATTTCATACTATTCAAATTTCTGCATACTACACCACCTCAAAATGCTGTGTCTTCAACAATGCAGTAAAACCTATTTCACATAGACACTTCACCATGGTGTTAAAATAGAAACTTTCATATGCTGCTAATTGCTTTTGCTTTGCCCAAAACACAAAGGCTTGTGAGGCTTTGTCATGTCAATTTTTAGTGTTTATAATTTAAATAAAATCTCCTCTAGTAACACGGGCTGTCTCTGTAGGCTTCACTTGCACAAGGAATTGGGAAGTTATTTCCTGCTTGCCTATGGAATTCTGCTTCTCATATCTTCTCCAGCACCTGCTAGTCATTGTAGCTTCATCCCATTTTATATTGTGGGTGTAAAGTCCCACTTAGTTTGTTGTGTAGCAACAGTATCTACAGCAGTCACCCACAATTCAATTATGGGTCTGTACCCAGAGGTTGTTGCTCAAGAACTAAGGAGTGTAAACTATTAATTTCTTGTCCAAATAGAAGAATAAAGAAAAAATATTAAATTGCGTGGTTTTGATCAATGGAACTAATAAGATCAGTATGTTAATAGGACAATCAGAGGAAACAAAGATATCTTCCCTAATCTAATGAAGACTGGTCATTTATTTAAAGATTACTCTGCTTTACAGGCTTTTTATAGTTGTATTGTGGTAAAACTTAATTGGAAACTGGTATATGCAAGAGCTTATGCTCATCTGCAGTCTCAAATGTAAGAATTTGGGAAAATTTGGGTTCCTTTCAGAAGAACCTTTTTGGTTAAAAAGCACTACAAATGATCTAGAGAAACAAGTATTGATTTAAAATATTGCTCTTTGTTGTGGCAGTCACAAGATAAAGAGAGGAGGAGAAAAAAACCCCAAAACTTCTCATGGTGCACAGAGGAAGTAGAATTCTTTCCTGACAGAGGGTGAGCCCTGAACTTGATGTTCCTCTCATGCACAAAAGAACAGACTGTTCTTCAGGTTAAAAGACAGGATTTGAGCACATTCACAAAACACTTTTGCCAAGTGGTCAAAGTGGTCAAGTGGTGTAATTCTAAAGCTCTCCACAACTTTGTCATGTTTTGTCAAATACAAAACCTTATGGTATAGTAATACCACTTTATTTTACGTAGTCATAGAATGATGGCAGGAATTCTGTGACATGAATAATGGGGCAGGGGTTCTCTATATCCATGTTCCTGTGTTTTTGAGAGCATTTACACCTCCAGCTATTGGGGTAACTGCATATTAGTTTGAGAGTCAAGGCTGATAAACCTTCAGTCAGAATAAACTAGTGGTTGTTGGTGAATAGACCTGCCATTTATTCAAAATTTGGCATTTCTTATGAC
>JANRGV010000045.1:9425220-9442478 GCA_024734035.1 Alethe castanea | reverse complement strand
CACCTCTCCTTCACCTGTATCTGCAGACAACCTTATCACTGGCACAGATGCAGCTGTACATCTACCTCAAAAAAAGGGAACTTCTGTTGCCACGGGATTAAATACAATGAAAAGGCAAAAAGTGAAGACAATCTTCCCACACACTGCTGGAAGCAACAAGACATTGCTTAGCTTTGCCCAGGGGGACATCATCACCCTGCTGGTGGCTGAGGAAAAGGATGGCTGGCTTTATGGGGAGCATGACACAACCAGACTGTAAGATAATCAATGTATTACCCACCTTGAACATGAAGTAAAAGTATTTCTCACCAGATTATGTTAGCATACATTAATAAATTGTTTTCCACCTTTTTTACTGGCTGTCACTGACTAGGGACTTGGGGTCTCCCTCTAAGGAAAATCTCTGCACATATTTAGTTTTGGCATCATCAGAATTTGGAATCTTCAGAAGTTAAATCTGTTTGCTGAGTCTACTGTTGTATTTTGAAAGATCTTTCCAATTTTATGTAATATAAAAGACTTTTCCCTTTACAGAAAAGGATGGTTTCCATCATCATACACCAGACCATTGGATGAATCAGCAGAAGAAAAAGCCTTTGCCCCCGTGCCAAGGTAACATTTTGGGTGGCACTTGCAGAACTGCCCAGATCTTCACCAACATTTATTTAAAATTTTATTTTTGTGCTCATGTTCTTTGAGGTTCAGTAGCATGTACAGTAAATACTCTCTAACAGTCTGTAGTACAATGCCTTAATTACATTAATAATGTGTTGTAATGGTTACTCAGAGTCCCAGTGGCTCCAGGACATTGCACCCTGATATTCACTGCTGAAGTGTGAGATGGATTCTGGGATCTGAGAGTGGGATTTGTGGGGTTCTGTCTTGCAGCCCTGCACCAATCCGAAGTGTCAGTTCTGTGAACCTTGTGGAGAAAGGGGAAGTTGTCCTCCCACCACCAGACTACCTGGGGGCTGCCCAGCCGGACAGACGGACGGAGCCTCCTGCCAAAGGCGGGGCTGTGAAAGCGCCGAGCGACAGAGCGGAGCAGGCAGGCACGGTGAGTGCAGGGGCAGGGACACCAGCATCCCAAAATCCCACCCTGCCTGGGGCAGGGAACACCAGCATCCCAAAATCCCACCCTGTCTGGGGCAGGGACACCAGCATCCCAAAATCCAACCCTGTCTGGGGCAGGGAACACCAGCATCCCAACACCAGCATCCCAAAATCCCACCCTGCCTGGGACAGGGAACACCAGCATCCCAAATATCCCACCCTGCTTGGGGCAGGGAACACCAGCATCCCAACACCAGCATCCCAAAATCCAACCCTGCTTGGGGCAGGGAACACCAGCATCCCAAATATCCCACCCTGCTTGGGTGGGCTCTTCATGAGGCCCTGGATCTCCCACCTCACCCACCTGTGCTTCACTTCAGCCCTTTGCCCAGCTGGCACCAGGAGCATCAGGGGCTTTGGCATTTCAGTCCATCCTCACAGGAAGGGAGAATTGTTCAGGGATGTAACTGCCAGCAGCAGGAGACTTACCCTGCACAGCAGAACCTCTCAGCAATGGAATCTGTCAAAATTGAAAAGAAATTCTCACGGAAAGCAGCACAAATCCATCACCTCCAGTGATGTCAGAGCTGTGAGGGGATTTACAGCAGCATAAACTCTGTTCAAGAACCCCATGAAAGCGAATTTGGGTTTGCAGCTATTGCTGAGGGAGAGCTGTACTAACTCCTGGCTGTAATTCAGCAAAGCTACAGCTAAGTGAAAATACATTTTTATGAACAGATAATGTATTACAATGTATTGTGATTCTATTATTTCTGCTATTTAGGCAGACTGATTCAAAATGAAAACTAATCAAACTAGGCAATTACTAGTTTTTTTCTTGCTGCTTATTTCAGTATTTTGCTGATGTGTATGTAAGGGTGATGTTTTTGAGACTTTCTCCAAAAAGCCTCTTAAAGCAGAGATCACATTTTGAAGGCAAAAAACCCTAATTAAATAAAATAAGGTTAGCATTGCTAAAATATAAGACACTGTACCAAAGTGAGATGCAAAGTTCCATTAGTCAGTGCCATGGGAAATTTCAGGAATCAAAGAATAATACAATTGGCTGCCAGTAGCTAAAAAGTTGTATTATTTACTGGTATTACTAAAATATTAATATATCTCTCAATGTAGCATCTAAACAAATAGTGGGTTGACCTGCTGACAGATGTTTCTGCTTTCTAAGTGAAACCTGGTGAATCCTACAGTAGAAATTGAAGTGGCCTTTGTAAATTTGTGCTTTGTGGAAGTAAAACTAAGAAATTTAAAAAGCAGAAACTGAAAGCTTGTTTCACCACATCTTGATTAGTGGTGAAAGAGTCCAAAGGATGACAATTTATACAGATATTCTGTGAAAGAGAAAGGCATCAGGAAACAATGGCTGTCTTTACTGAAACCTCCTCCCCTGGTCCTTCTACGTCTACTCTTAGGATATTGGGTACATGAACAGCATTTCTTACCTAGAGCTGTTTGGCATTATAAAGTTTTTTTTGCTATACTGGCTAGCAAAGAAAATGCACTGTATTTAAAATAAGAATAGAAGCATTCACTTATTAATCACAAATAATCACTTCAAATACATCACTCTAGAACTCCAGGAAAAAATACAAACCATGGGAAAGACAAGTATGGCATAAATTACATAAATTGACTGTAACATATGCATTTTAAGCTATTATCTGCATTTCAGAAGCATGGAAAAATACAGAATTTTAACAAATGGGAGGAAAGGAATTGTATTAATTTTGTTTCTTGTTAATAGAGTGTACAAAGCAATCACTTTTGTAATCAAATCACAGACTTGTGTCTAGTTCTTAAAAGAACTCACTTTGCAAACAGAAAAAGTGTGAAAGAAAGTGTGAAAGTTGTTGCTGGAGATTTGTGAAGCTACTCTCAGTTAGAGACCTTACTCCATTTCCTTATGAGTCATGTTTTGGGATACCCTTTTTTTTTTCTCCATCTAAATATGACTACAGAAAAGATTAGCACTTTTTTGGGGAGCAAGAACAGTTTAATATTAGCATATATATTTGAATCCACATTCAAGTAAGTGGGTTTATTTCTCAGCAATGAACCTTGTGGTGTAGGCAGTGTGTAGCTTGTGCAGTGATGTTCCTGGGAGTGTGTTTTCTGTGAGGAATGAAGTTTTTTTGACATGATTATCAAGAAACATGACCTAAATCTCAGTGTTCAGTTACTTTCAAAACAAATATCTGGGAACTTCTAAAATTATTCTGAAGACCAACATCTGTATTTTGGCATATTCGTGGTTTTCATTTTTGAATGAAGAAGCCATGAGCCTCAGCAATGGTGTAATGTCAGAATTTATGCCATGGCTCCCTCAGCCTGTTTCCTGCTCTTCAGGCCTGCAGGATCAGCTTGGCTTTCAGGTGTGATTATGTCCAAAGCCCTTGGGAGGTGCCAATGCAGCAGGGAGAGCTCCATGCCCTGGGACCAGGTGACTGACTAAAGAGCTTAAAAGAGTTACAGAATGTGTGAAATGCTCTCAGGATCCCTGCACCCTTCTGCTGCAGTCACTCCTTTCTCAGAAGCAGTCACCTTAAGGGTTGGTTTGGTTTGTGGCATTGGGTCAGGGGGTTTAGGAATAAGTGTAAGGCTTGTGGACTAACATTCCTGTTGAAGCAGAAACCCAAGAGGAATGGCAGATCAGTAATTTGGCAGAGCTCTAATTAGAGCAGTACAATCTCTTTGGAGGCCAGAATGGAAGCTGATAGCTCCTAGGAGTGGAAAACAAATACATCTTTTTTGATAATCTAAATTTCCACAGTGAAAGCAAGACTCAAATAAATTAGAAATTCTGGAGTACAGAACAATGATCACTTTTGTTGAGGCACCTCCTAACTCACAGCAACTGCTGTGACCCCATCTTAGGACAACTGTAGAGGAGAGCTGCTGCACTTGCAACCAAGTGTTTTGTTCCAAAATCACTATTTATTTTCATTCTTGCAGAACTTCCTTGTCTTTCCTGCTTCCCTGCAAGTCCCCAACCCCCACACCTCCACAGGCTTTGGAAATAAGCCCAAAATTATACTGGGCTGGCTTGTACACTCATACAGGATTTACAGACTGTAAAACAGTCTGTTCACTGGGCCTCCTATGCAGAAGCAGGAAATGATTCAAGGCATCTTATTTTTGTTTCAGAATACTCAGAAAAAATAGCTCAGGATTTCAAGGAAAGATGAGGAATGGTTCTGGCTAGTTAAACTGTTCATGCTGTGCTACACAAGACAGTAATGTGCACAACAGCATCAACTATAAAGACTTAGTAGTTGACATAGCTTTGAGGAGGGTTGGTGTTGAGTAAGATTTAATTCAGGCATCTGTTAATTTTCCTTAATTTTAAGGGCTAATTAGGCCTAATTCTAAGGTTTAAGTCTATATACAACTGATCCACTTGAGCAATTTCATTGGAATCACAAGCCAAGCATGAGTTAAGAACCTGCTGAATGAGGTCCTGAAACACAGCATGCCTGGAATGGAAAGCCTGACAGGCTTTGGTTCAGCACTGAAATTTGAAGTAACAAAACCAAACTGGCCAATACAGATTAATTACTGGGTCTCTTTCCCAGCAAGATCACCTGTAGCATATTTCTACAAATTCATGTAAATACCTTTTTTTTTTTTTTTCACAGAAACCTGACATGAATGGCATTATAAAACCACCTTTTCTAAGGTAAAGTACATTTTTACACTGACTCTGTTCTGGTTTTATATTGGCTTATTTTATTGATTATAAGGGGAACTAAGGATGTTTATCATTAATTTCTCTGTGACCTTTCCCAGGCACTGCTAGAACAATATGGCTAAAATTAGTTGCACTTTCCTCAAGAGTGGCATCAAGTGCAGTACAATACACAGGCCCTTCTCAGGAAAACATGTTTCTACAGTAGCTTGACAGGGACCAGGACTTAAAACCTTTCTTTAACTGACTTTGTGAGTTAAAAGCAAAAATTTTTGAAGACTGGGAGATATTTTAAAAAGTCCAGATGTAACTGGGCATTAACTTCCCAAATTTTTGGCTCACAGAAGTGATTCTTCATGTGTAACCTCGTTTTAAAAATTCAGGTTAAACTAAGAGTTGCACAGAATCCCTGTCTCAGAACCACAACTTAGTGTTTGACAAGAGCTTGGATGGAGGACCTGAATGATTAAATTTGGGGTTGGATTGCAGAAAGCCTTCAAGTAACTTCATGCATTTCTTTTCAGTGGAGAAAACCCCTTTGCAACAGTGAAACTCAGACCCACAGTAACAAATGACAGATCAGCACCGATTATCCGATGAATGCAGGTGTGCTTCCTCCTTAGCAACAGTTACAGCAATGACAATTACTTTCTCAACCTGTCCTAAAAATTTATTTAAATGTAATTACTGTACAATAGACATACTGGAATGGAGCTCTGATATTTTTTAAACCTGTAGTTTCTAATGAGGTAATTGCTTTGGGCTAGTGTTTGAGCACCTGGGCTTGACTTCACAGTATGCCTTTTTTGTAGTAGGAATTGTGAAAATACTCGAGGTAGTTTGGATACTCTAGTAAATCAGAGTAAGTAATAGCTCACAGAATCTTTGGCATTCATTACTTGGAAGCTGCAATGATAAATTCTAGAATATAAGCCTGCATATGCCACCTACTAAAGAAGATAACAGTGATTTTTTTTTTCCCCCAAACAGAACAATGTAACAACTGCCTTATTCCAGAATAGAGAATTGCCTGTATAAATGATTATATGTTATTTTGTGTAAGAAAGATACCTTAGGTTATAAATAAATATTTATCCCCTTAGGAATAGACAACTTGTAATGCCTTGCTTAATGTTCACGCACAAATTCCAGGTGTTAACAGAAACTCACTTCCAGTCTGTTATACTGTCAACACATTCTTCAGTGACAATTTTGTCTTTTAAAACTGTTGTCAAACCTTAGTCTGATAAAAGGTCATAATAAAGCCGTGCCATGATTTTTTCTCAAATGCCAGTATAAAAAGCTGCCTTTGAAATTCCTCCATTTCTGTAGCCTACCCAAAAGGAAAACATCCTAAAGTTGAAAATTTTTGGTTAAGGAGCTGAGCAAAGGCCTGAGTGCTGGCACAGTGCAGTAGCTGAGTTAAGTGAAACTGAACTTAGCTCTGCTGTGGCTGAAGTTAAAAGCTGTGATTAATCCTTACTCTGAATCATTCTATTCTACACAAGCACATTTCCTGCAGAATCCCCTGGCTCATTCCTTAAGTGGTGCCTACTTCTACTACTATAAACAGTGAATTCAAGTCATGTGAAATGCCTTTCAGCTACTTAGTATCAAAAAATAGTATATGAGCATGTGCTGGCTCCTCTCACCCTGCCTTTCAAGTTCAAGGCCGAGGACAGTTTGCAAGAGAGCCCAGCACAAACACCCCCACCTGAAACACCAGCTCTGCAGAGGGGTAACTTACACCTGAGCCCATCTCCTAAAGCACAGTGGAGGCAACTCAACCTAGCCTGTCTGAGCTTTCAATAATTCAGTATCAGAATTAAACAATCTAAGATGCAAAAGCCCTTTACTCAGGGCAGCTCATGGCTGGCAGTGCCCCAACATCTTCCTGCTGCAGGCAGAAGGTTCTGCAGTCTGTGAACCAACACCAGCCCCTGCATGATGCAAAACCCTCACTAATTAAAACAGGGTTCTGATTGTGTGTTATTACTTGTGTCTGCAGTGAGGGAGAGCAGCTGTTGCCAGAAGCAGCACACACAGCCTTACAACACTTCCCTCAAATACCTGATGCCCTAAACATGTAGAGTCTTAAACATCATTTATCATCATTGTAAGGATTCTGGCACATACTTACCCCTTGTTGTAGCTAGGATTACTACTCTGCTTTCAGGCTACACGGGATCATACATGTCAGTAACATACTTAATAACCCAGCCACAAGTTGAGGATTGCAAAAGGAAAAGCAGTTTTATTTAGTTTTCAACAGGTGCCACTAAACATGGAAAACAAGTCAGGTTTTCATGTTTTGCAATGCACATGCTCATAAAAGATTAAGTTTAAATTACATGCAAGAGACTAAATTCCTTCACACTTTACAAAACAGGTCTGAAGCAAATAAAATGATTGTACATGACATTTACATTAGAAAGAGTATGCTAACAGTTGTAGCTTCTGTAAGCACGTCCACGTTCAGCCCCTCAGCCAAAAGCTGCCCCACAGTTAGGGCATCTTCTCTGCCTCAGTGCAAGGCAGAACAGAATCCCAATTGGAAAGAACACAATGGCACACAAAACACCAAGACAGGTGAAGGTGTCCTCCAACACGCCAACCCTGCAAAAAGGGAAAACAGACTCGGTCAAGGACACTCACCAAGTTTGCCACCAAGTCATCACTCTGCTTTGGCAGTCACGAGAAATCATTTTTCAGAGCAAGATAAAGTATAAGGGTTGGGGGTTGTTCCTGGTTTCTACTTCTCATAACTGATTTCCCTTTACAACGGAAGAGGAACTAATTATTGATGTCACATGGCTCCAGCTGACTCCCAGCTCCATGACCACCCGGAAATTCTGTTTCAGCACAGTCCTATGGCAGCAGAAATTTGCCTCCATTTCAGTCCCTGACTCCTTTCTCAAGTGTTGTATCTGAGCATCTCCCAAAATAAAGACAGACAGTAAACCTGAGAATTCAAACTTTAGAAATTTGTGCAGTTACATTAAATAGTCAAGATTTGGAGTTTAGCAAAACACTCAGCCAAGATGTATCCTCCTGGTACAGTGAAAGCCAACACAACCAGAGCTGAGTGCCCCTGAGGTGCAGCTGTGAGCAGCACCACACTGCTGTTTCCCTGTCAGCAGCCAGGGACAAGCTCTTGGACCTGTAAATAGAGCCAAGAGACCATTTCTTACAGCAACTGCCTGAAACATTGCAGCTTGGTCAAACTTGGGAACCATTCCCCTTCCCCTCAACCTTCATCAGAAGCCAAAGGCTTTTCCAAGTGTTCTTGACATTCTGCTGCTTACACAAGCTCATGTTCCCCTTAAGCTTTCCCTCACTTTAATGCACTTTATTTCTGTTTGCAGAGATAGAAGTCAACTGTATAAAGTAAAGGAAAAGTCAGGTTACCATTGATCCCAGCAGTAGCTTTTATCATTTCATGTTCTCAGATAACACTCTTTTAAGGCAACTAAAAAATGCAGACAAAGGTCATATCACCACACAGATTGGAGTCTCAGCACATGATGTTCCACAGCTCAGACTTGTGCAGCCTGTGCTGGACACTGTGGCTACTCCCACAAACTCAGCAGAACATGAGCTGTGGGGAAAGAACAGGAGGCTCTCCTGAAATGCTCTGGAGCCATGGGGAGAGATCAGCAGTACCTGAACTACTGAAACTTTCTCGACAAGAAAACTTACTCTACTCTACTCTGCTGGGAAAAAGGGTCGGATCTAATGTCCTGAGGAGTGTGTCTTGAAGCAGAACACTTCTGCAGAGCTCATCTCTCACTGTTCTCATCTCTCTGGGCACACAGATATTCAAGAGTAATCTTGCATTGTTGTGGCAAAAAAAAATGCCTGCCCTGAGAACTGGAGCTCAGGGAAGTGCCATCTCCTGGGAACACTCTGCTACTAGAGCTGAATGCAAAGAAATTCAGGCCTGTTTGGACCAGACCAGTTACAGATACAGGGGCAAAAAGGACAGTGCAATGTTCAGCCAGAACCATCAGGTCTGCATGAAGCAGCTGAATTTGGCAATTTGCACTTGGGAAATGCACAAAATGCTGACCACCCTCAGAGCAAACAGAAACCAGCACAAGCTCAGGGGGTGAGGCCTCTCCTTCTCCCCTGTCCACAGGTTAACCCAGTAACACACGGGGTGGATGGAGAGGCTCAGGCACACTCTCAAAGTTTTCACACTGCAGATCCACCCAAGACAGGCATAGCCCCTTTTCCAGGCATTTCAATGACATCACAAATAACACTATTTGGAAAATGCACACTAAGTACAGTACCCAGCACATTACAGCTGCTGTATTTCCTGCCCTGCTCTGCTGGTACACTGATGCCTGCTTTTCCTTTCACACACACTGAGCAGTTCCCTCCTGCAGGCATCCAACTCCTGCTCCATTACTGTTTCAAAATCTTCTCTTTGTCTCTTAATAATTCCACACTCAGTTCCTGCCCTGAAACTTACATTTGTAACAAGTAAGCCAGTGTGCTTAATTAAGAGTACAAGCAGCCTACTGATGGGCCTTAAAAAACAAACACCTTAATCAAACAGAAGGATCAATCAGGGTACTGCTGGTGAGCCCCAACAGTGATGAGCACAGCCCAACCCATTCCCATCAACCCTCTTAATCACCTTGCAGGGCCCAAGTCCATTGGTAAGCACATGTCCTTGACACTTTAAATAGAATTTCTTTTAAACTCCCTTCCCCCTAAACAGAGTTACTCAGAAGTGTTTTGTGTAGTGCAAAATGCCAAGTTAAACTAAAACTAAAAATTAAAAAATTGCCATCCATATTCAACACCAGAATAAGGGGAAAAGGCCTAGAGAGGGACAAAGCAAGGCACAGGGAGCACTGCTGGGTCAGCACTGGAGGAGAACAGGGACAGCCCAGGCCAGGCAGCTCCAGGGGACACTCACCTGAGCTGTGCCTGCATGACCTCCACACCACATCTAACAGTGTGATTACAGCATTAGCCACACAAACACCTCTTGGCTTCTGCTGATTTATGTCAGCACCTAATTTTAGATGAACACTTACCCAACCACTGCTTAGCCAGTTGCTAAATTTAAAAAGAAAAAAAAAAAAAAAAACCTTTTTATAAGAGAGACTATGAGTATTTTTTGCTTGTATATTTTACCTGAGATGTAGAGCAATTAGAGACTCCATATTCAAACTGTGGATTCACTAATGTAACCAAACATAAATTTTCTTCTACAGCATAAACCACATAAAAGCTGATTATAACTGCACCACTCCCACTCTAAAAATAAAGTGGAAAGGTTTATTTATACTGCAAGCAGCATCTTGCATTTAAGCTATAAGTGAAGCTGCCAGCTCCATAGAGTAAGGTCAATTATGCCCACTGACAAGTACTTGAAACCAAATTGTTTTTCAGATAACCCCCTTTTTCAAAGTAACTCTTAAAACATTAAGATCTTAAGTGGAATGCTCAGGATGAGAGGGCTGATAATGAGATCTGTGAGCACAGCACTGGTACAATTTAACACGTGCATTTTTACACTTATCACTACATCACAGTATTTAAATGTGGGCTTATCAGCATTTTTTAGACCTTACAAATACATTCAAAGGGTCACCCCAGGTAATCACAGACAGGCTGACTGTACCACAAGCTCTGCAAGACATGAAAAGAAACTGCACTTGAGAAAACTGCTATCCACACAGATCACTGACCAACCACCTGGAATTTTCTAATCATATCCCATCTTCTGCCACAGAGGTTGGTTGAGTTTCAAAGTTTAAATTTGAATGGAAACATCAGACCAGGGACAAGCATGGACTATGGCAGCTACACACTAAATCTAATTTTGAACACACAAAGAAAACCAGCCAGAGATTCTTTATCATCTCCTGGCTAATGCAACAGCAGCAAGTTCAAACCTCACCTGTAGCTACAGAAGAAAAAGAGTTGACAATTATATATGGAACTACTGAGTAAGCACTGGATGTTTATAGTTTTAATTTCTATAAAGAGGGGTATCAGCTCCTCCAGCCTCAGCCTGATGGCATTTTGAATGGTTGTTGATCCATATGCACAAGAAGAAATCTCTGTGTAGCCACTGGCTTGCCCTCCTCAGCACAAGATATACATACATGTAAATGCAACTATCCTTAAAAATCACTTCCAAGTAAGAAGCATGACAGTATTTACAGATTTATCTGAATTTCCTTATGCTTTAGGCCTCATTTCTTATACACAGGCCTGCTGCAGAAGCAGAGGAATCCTGGCAATGGCAGCAGCCTGTACCTCTAGCTGTTTGTCTTTCTTGAAATGCCTCCAAAGCCAAATGCCTTCCCTGCTGCAGGAGCACCACTGTTCTAATTCCAGCTCTAATCAGAAGAGCCTCAAGGCTTCTCACCAGCAGCTCAGCCTGGCAAACAGGGCAGAGCACACAGCTCAGAGCTCCCTGTGGGGGCACACCCAGCAGGGTGAGCACACTGAGCCCTGCTGGGGTTTGCCCTCCCTTGTCTGCACACACAGCCCCATCAGCACCACTGTGGTGACCAATAAATAAGGGCAGCTCCCTTCTCTCTCCCAGAACAACTCATTGCTGCAATGAAATCCTTCAAGTATTCTTCAAGACAAATGGAGACTCTAAGAAAAAAAAAAATGCTGTAATTCAGGGCCAATGACAGACTAGGCATTAGAGACCAGATTATCATTTTTATACAGTCCCACTAGGGAATACAATCCTGCTGTGCCTTATTTTTCTAAGGAATGAGACTTTGTGAGATTAATATGTTTTGATTATTGCCTGCAAATCAGGTCAGCCCAATGGAACAAAGCCCCTCAGAAGCAGCCAGAGCTGTGCTGTTCTCATTTGGGACCCTGCTGCAGGCTGACCCCTCCTCTCTGCAGGGCTCAGTGAGCACCTTCCTGCTCAGCAGCTGCTCCTGAGCTGGGAAAAGTCCCAGTTAGGAATTCCAAAGGGCACTCGTGGCATCTGCCCAAGTCTGTTGGATCAAGGCTTTCTTCTTTCTTCCCTGTCCTCTTCACAGCACTCTCAAAAAGGTACTGCAAAGTTTGATTCACTCACAAGGTTCAAAAGCATCTCCAGCTTGCTGCTGGAAACCAAAATTCCTCATGTTTGCTCACACTATCATACTGCTCTCCAAACAGGTGTTTTGCTGTTGGCTTTTTAAAAATCCCCTACACATTTAATCAGTGACTATAATTAAATTATATTCAGAATATTTACACGAAGTTTAAATATTGTTGTGAATAACTATAGAAAGCCTCTACCCTGAGCAGCCTTTTATCAAAGCCCACACAGCATTTGTGACAATAAAGGGCTGAAATTTGGAAGGACTTGATTAGCTAAGTACAATTTTTCTAGAGTCTATTCCCTGAGGAGACATGCGTTTAACTGACAAAAGCAAAATTTCAAGCAAAACCTGAGAAGTTACAACTTTGTCATGTCAAATAAAACCCTAGCAAATAAAAAAACCCCACCACAACAACAAACCTCAGTGTTGGCATAATCTGAGACCCACTCCAGTGCTGGTCCAGCAGAAGCACTGAAGCTGTCAGATGTGAAAGCTGCAGCAGTGTCAGGTCCTTTCCCTTGCTCCTTCTCCCAAACAACTGGAAAATAAAAACCCAGTGGGGCCCATCACAGGCTCTCTCCTGGATTTGGAAGGAACTGGCTTTTGCAAGATCAAGAGAATGTTTTTACAGTTTGCAAAAAGAACTTTCTTCTGTTAAATAACAGGAAAGCAAACATTCCTGAGCAGTTAGTTATCGCCAACAACAAAAGACAGAGAAAAAGAAAATGAAAGTGACCCAAGTAAATCAGCCAGGCTGCATATTCCAAGCTAAAAAGATAATTCCACAGCAAGGTATCTAAAGTCAGTGCCTGTAATGACTCAACATGTACTTGGGAACATAAAATAGTTTAAAAGCAGGACTTGGCCCAACCTTAAATGTCAACTAGAAGCCATAAAGCTGACAAGATTGTGCAAGTCACTTTAATTCTCTGTACATCAGGGCTGGGAGAAGAACACACAGAGACAACAGGACTAGAGCCACCAAGGGCACTCTGAGAGTGCAGGGAAGGATGGGACACACACTGCTACTGGAGTCTGTAACGAGAAAGCAGCACTGCCCAGGGATGAATGAGCTCTGAGCTTGTGACCCAGGAGCCTCATCCCTCAGATGGCAGCACAGCTTCAGAGGGAGAAGGGCAGGAATGCAATTACAGCCACCACAGGCACATCATCAACTTCAGAGAGGCTACTTCTGGACACACTTTGTACTTTTTATGACTAAATACCATTTAAAAAGCCTAAAGATGGACTGTTCTCGAACCAGCTTATTAACCCCAAGATCACTCATGACTGCAGTAAAATAGACACCAATTCAAATAACAGACCAATACTGTGTACTTCTCCTCAACACCATATATTTTAAGTTGGAAATGGTGTTGATTCCAATCAGCCACATGAATACATGTCATAGTGCAACAGACTGCTTTGTATTTCTGATGGCAGAAATCCTCTTGAAGGCCTTTAGGTTACTCCATCAGTTACATTATTCCACAGCCACACACAAGGCTGTTCCTGGTGATCTAAAGCAGATGAGAAGAGAAGCAGACTTCTCTATCATGCACCATCAAATCAGGAAAGTAACAGGACAGCTGACCTGGTAGTTTAATAACAAAGTTTTTTATGTACCATTAATAGCTTTTAATATTTTTCAATGCCCCTTCAACAACTTTCCTGCTCAGGGCAGTATTCAGAGTGTAGCTGCACATTGCATTCATCATAAAATACATTTCCAGGGCATGGAAGTAAACTTGAACTGTATTTAAGGTCTTGAAAAGTCAAAGTTTTTTCTCTAAAAGTAGAAGCCAGTGTAACCTTCCAGAACATGAACCCTGGCCCTTCAGGCATCTGTGAGTATTTCCAACATTATGCTTTTCACCCAGCCTCCCTGTCCTTTCTTCTGAAGTAATACACTATCAATTCCATGACTACTCAAAAAAACAGCAATCTGAGCTTTTTCCCTCCTACCTTGACACTTGACTCCTGCTCTAAGGACAATTAGGAACTAACATGGTAATAGGGCAAAGGAGATTGACACACATTACCATCCCAGAAATCTCAACCCTGTCTGAGTTCAAGAAGTGTTTGGCCAACAGTCTCAGGCACATGGTGGGATCCTTGGAGTATCCTGTATACAGGGCTAGGAGCTGGACTAGATGATTCTGATGGGTCCCTTCCAACTCAGCATATTCTATGAACTTCCAGAAAAAGAAAAAAATAATAGCAACAAGAGCCTCCCCATCTGAAGCTATTTCCAAGAGCACCTCCCCAGTGAAATGCTCTGAGCTGTCCTGGGGTCAGAAGGCCTGTCTGTGTAAGCACACTGCCTGCCTCTCTCCAACATCCGCCCTGTCTTCTGGTTGAGCTACAGCAGCAGCATGTTGATGTGATCACTCAGGTGGCAGGATCTACCACATCCTCTGAACAGCTCAGCACTTGCTTTCCCCACTGTTTAAAACACACCTCCTAGATCAATAGCTCTAGCTGGTACAGGTTTTTCAGCCTTAACTAGTGGCACTTCAACAGGCACCTGTTTTTACATAACACCACAGGACACTTCTTATTTGAATCTCCCTTTGAAGGCAGGTATTGACTCTCAGACAAACACCAATTCCAACACTTGGGCTACAGCCTCAGCCACATGACATCCTCTGTCACATTCAGCACACACCACCTGGTATCACCTCAGCTACTCAGGCAGGTCTGTATCCCACAGGTTCTGAAAGGGAAGGGAGAGCTCAGACCTGCAGAATATCAAGTGTCTCCTTGCAAGACACCCCAAGGGTAAGTCCTGTACACTTTAACAGAGGAGAAGGAGCCTGCATTTGAGTCACAGCTGGCCTGAACTGCACCAGCAGCTATCCCTCTGCCCTCAGCCATGGCCTAATATCCCAGGGAGAGAAGAACTGAGAAGTGAGAGGGACTTCAGCTGGCTTACAGCACTAGTGAGGAAACTGCGTGCCTCCTTTTTTTTATGGCTGTGATCTCCAAGGGGGAAGTTGTTCTCTTGCTGCAACTTCATGTAACAGCTGACTACTTTTTCTGGTTTTCACTACTGCAGCAGACTGACATTTTTGGTCTGGTCTATCAATTTCTCTGTTCTTCTGCAGTTAAAGGACTTCTAGAGATCTTTTAAAGTTCTAAGCCACCAATGTTTTCAGCCAATACTGACAATTACCCTGCCTGATTTTGCACAGTTTGGATTGGGAATGGGAACACACACCACAACTGCAGAAGTCCTTCCACAGTACTGCCAGAAAACCAGAAGTGACTATGGTCACAGATTACACAGTTTCACAATAAAATCTTGCTACTCACCATCACCAGGCATAAGCACATCAGAAAGGACTTCCTGTCATGCTTTTCCCCAAGAACTGATCAGATACATCTGCTACTCAAGTGCCATTTCATTAAAAGCATCACTCATAGATCTTCCTCCATCTTAAAGAACAGACTCATGTTTGAAGTGTCTTGCATTATTTACAGCAGGTGTCACGAGCCCACCAGGACAAGCTTGCACTACACAAACCAAAGCATTCCACTCCTAGATCTTAGTGCCTTTTCAGTTAATTGTAGCAGCTTTCAATAAAGCTACTGAAAACCAAGGAACCATATGGATACCTCGATCTTCAATAACAAAACCCAGGAGTGAGTTTAATTCCTCAAGAGCCATTTTACCTGCAGGCAGGACAGCCACCAACTACTACTACAGAAGTGGTGGTGGCAGGCTGTTGAATGATGGTGTAGGTGCTCGAATAGTTCGGCTGCGATGTCGGTGGAGGAACAGCATACCCTAAAACAAGGAAAGAAACCCTCAATCACCACACATAAGGCACAAAGAACAATGATAACTTACAAGTATGACATCAAAACATGGAAAACAATAAATAGGAATGTAGTCTTGATTAAGCACTTTAAGCTCTATCAAAATCAGAACTGGAACACCTGGCATAAGTATCAATTTAACCATCCCAAAAGGACACAGAGCTAATAATTAACTTTGAGATTTTGTTTCAATGCTGTTGAGCACCAGGGAAAACTGTTTAAACAATGACATGGCTTTCACCATAGCTTTCACTTCTGGATGTTATGTACCAAGAACGTCCCACTCCAGCAGACAATTATTTGAAGCAGAATAAATCTTCCTCTAGTTTCAAGCTTAAATTCCATATATTAAGCTTCTAACTGGAGAGCAAGGTAGGAGTGACAGCATGCAAGTAGAAAGAGATAGCATAGGAAAAAACCCAACTTTCAGAAAGTACATGTTGTTAGCAAAAGAATGAGTAATTTTAACGGCTGTAGAGGGAAGACAGAAGCCTTTAACTGCTTTATCAACATTAAAACCTTTAAACTATAAAAAAAGCTTTTGAAAGGGCCAGTTAGATGTACACAGTGTAATAAAGTTTGTCCAGGTATAATCCATTTTGAGCTTATTTCCCAAGTTATAGTGAAGTCTGGCAACCTCACTATTCAAACCGAAAACAACCACTAATACCTGTATTGCAGAAAAACGAGCTTCAAGTTATCAACAGGAAAATCAATGTATAGCCTCAAGGTTCAACTCAAAGACGGGGGTCTGTGTCTGCTGTGCAACTTCTATAACTTTTGAAGCATTCCTCTTTCCTGAGAGGCTACTTCTTTCTTCGGCAGATGTTAGTATTAACTCACTTAACGAAAATATTGCATCTGCTTACCTGCCTAAGTCTCTCCCAGATTACTGAAGTGCATCAGAAAAAAACAAACATTAACCAGAGTACAGCGAGGTGCAGGCAAAGAACAAGCTCGGGGTCTGTTTTAGTGCCGAGCACAGCGGGGGCTCTGCCGCTGTTCGGAGGCAGAAACCCCGCGCGGGTGAGGAATGCCCTCAATCCCAGCCGGGATTTTGGGGAGAGCGCAAAGCAAACCCCTCAGGGGCCCCGAGGGAAGGAGGGGAAAGGGAGACGGCGCTTTGGAACACCGGGATCCCGGCGCCGCCGCCTCCTGCGCTGCCTCCGGGCGGGGGAGCCGCGACAGCGCCGGGGCCTCGCCGTGCCGGGAGTTCCAGCCCCAGTTCCAGCCCCAGCCGCAGCCCCAGCCCGGCTCCCGAGCCCGCGGCCCGGCCCCAGCCCCGGGAGCAGCGCGGGCTCTCCGCAGCCGCCCCCGCCCCGGCCAAGGGGCAGCGAGGCGCTCGGGCTCCGCGCACCGGGGACCCCGAACCCGCACCCACCCGCGACCCACCTGGGGCGGCCGCGGCGCCCGGGTACGAGTACGGCGGGGGCGGCTGGAAGCCGGGCTGCGGGGCGGGGATGGCGCCGTAGTTGCCGTGGCCGTAGTCGTAGGCCGGCGCGCCCGGCGCGGCGGGGCTGTAGGCGGGGGGCCGCTCCTGCAGCAGCGGTTTGCTGTCCATGCTGGGCCGGCGCTGCCTCGTCCCGCGGGGCCGACCA
>JANRGV010000045.1:9406832-9421037 GCA_024734035.1 Alethe castanea | reverse complement strand
CGGGCCGGGCCGGGCCGCGCCGGGGCCGATCCGGCCTTAATGCCCCGCCGTGGGGCCCCGTGCGGGGCTGGGTGCGCTGCGGGGAGCGCTCTGCGAGCCCCCCCGGGCTCCGAGCGCCGCGGCCGTGGCCGGGCGGGGGTACCCGAGGAGTCCCCGCTCGGTTCGTGTGACACGGAGGAGAAATAAATGTGCTCGGTGTGCCTTGGAACACGTCGAGTCCTGGGGTGGTTCGCACCCAGCCACGGCCTGAACCCGGGGACAGGGCCCTGCTCTATTGCTTTTACTGTATGCAATGAGTTGGGATGTTTTATTGAATTCTGTAGCAATCAGCATTATGCCAGGCCGCTGGAAACTTTAATTAACAATATGTTGTCTTCATTTAAGCATTTTAGTTCTATCCGAAATTACCTGGCTGAGCTGCAGGGTGAGGAGTAATTCAGCAGATCTGATTTTTTCCATGCCCCTGAGAATACTTGACAACTTCTGCCTTCACTGAAAAGCACATAAGCCAGCAGCACTGAGCATCCTTCAAAACTGGGCAGTATTTGTCTTCATCTGCAACACAGCCAGTGCAAAGGGGCCTAAAGTGAAGTCTTAAAAGTTTATAATCCCAAATTCATTTGGGATTTTCCCATGATTCCCCAAACACTGTCTCTAAACTTCAACTGAAAGAGTATGTAAAAACTCCCACTTGTCTTGGCTACCTTGAGCATTTTAAACCAGTTGCATTAGCCTGGGTTATTTTAATTGTCTCATCTATGTTTTTCTTAACTTCATAATCTTTGGAGCTTTCATCACCTTTTCCCAGACTGTTCCAGGTACTTCTGCCTGCCTGGACTGTCATTCCAAGTACACGCCTTCATTTATACCTTTGCCCCTGTTCAAAGGACCCAAGAATCACTTTTCTTTGTTACCTGGCTTAGCAGCTGTCATTGCTGCATTATCCATAATGCTTCCTTTACTCCAGACTCTTCTGGCATTCTGGTTGCTTAAGTGCATAATATTTTCTTCTGTTATAAACACTGCTTTGAAGAATTTTAAGTGCTAATACTGAAGAGTTCTTTTCACTGCCTTTATTTTCCCAGTGGTAAACACACTAATTTTCACCTCACCTTCAGTTCCTTCCATTCCATTATTCCTTGTTATGTCCTTCTGTACTCCACTGTAGGAGGATGTAAAGAAGGTAAATGACTGATCCAAGAGCAGACAAACATGTATGCATTCAAAGTCCCACCAACAGTGAGGGAAAAATGGTCAGAACCAGAGGATTTGTTGTAGTGATGCTACAACCAATAGGAGAATTTTGCTCGTGACCTTGCCCTGGTATCATTCTCTGCTGCTATGTGTTTTTGCACAGGCCTGTTTTAAAAAAATCATCCCTTACATCTTTATTTAATTTGACTGATGATGGCTCAGAGCATGACTGATCTGCAGTAGGTTCAGGATTCATTTTTGTACCCATCATTTCCAGTAATAACCTGATTTCTGCCTTTCAGATATGGCCATGCCCAGTTCCCTTTTGTGGGCTGTTGACATTTTTGGGAGGGTTTACACTCTTTCTACTGTTGGCCAGTACTGGGAGCTCTGCAAGGACACACAGCTGGAATTCAAACGGGTCTCTGCTGTCAAGCAGTGCTGCTGGGGAATAGCCTGTGACCATCAAGTGTACACCTACGTGTTCTCAGGAGATGTTCCCATCAGATACCAGGAGGAAACCTATGAGAACCAGGTATGACAGGTGCAGTGCCTCTCACACAGCCACTGCTTGGACTGACAGCACATCCTGCATCAGCTGTCTCCGTGTGTTTTTTTCACAGGAGGATTGATCAGTTTTACTTGTTTTCATTTTTTACCAGAAGTTTCTGAAGAGTACATGTATGTGTGCCAAATACCAGGTTATTCTTGTAGTATTTAAATTCCTAAAGGAGTTTCACTCCCCTGCTCCTAGCAAAAGCAATGCCAGTGTGAACTCCAGCCTGTTCTGTGTGAGCATTTCAGATTGGAGCATTCACTCTTTTCACTGAGTAGTTTCCATTTCTCGTTTCCTTAGTGACAAATACACAATCCCGTTAAGAAAATGTCCCATGTAACTTCCAGGCAAAAAAGATACATTATCAGAAACATACTATTCTTTTAAAAAATTCTTAGTGTTACAAAGACTTCTCTAATAAAGGCATAACTTTTCATTGAAGTACAATGTTTCCAACTTTTTTGCATAGAAGTGTTAAAGAGATCCTTTCTATCTGATGCACTTCAAAATAATGTCTTTAAAACAGTATTTTAAAGGAAATTTATCAAATTTGGTTTTAAGTTAACCAAACGTTAATTGAGAGAGAAAACTGATAATTTTCTTGAGCACATTTCTCTGATTTCTAATGGGCAATGGAATGAATATAAATTGGGAAGAGACATTAACTTACCTGCATGGGCAAAAGTATGACAAATTAATTTTATGCATTACTTAATATTGATACAGCTTTTCAGCCATTTAAGAATAGTCCTTTTATTCTGTAAACATGTTATTTAAAAATTTAAAATTTTGTTACTTTAAAACTTTCATTTTGTTTGTTCTAGGTAATGAGAAACGGAAAACAAAATACTAGAAAGCACAAAAAGAAATACTGTACAAGAGCTAACAACGACAAAATTAAACTGATGTAGTTTGCAGATAATCTGCAAGGCAATTCAGCCAGATTTCTACTAACAGCAAATAATATTTTGTGTAAAAAATTACAGCAGATTTTGAACCACTCATTTTCCACCTGCCCTAAAATGTAAGACAGTATTACAGGACAGATTTTGCCAGTATTTCTATAGTATGTAGGAGTATGGGGGGGAAAAAATGATAGTATTGGTGAAAATATCAGTTTTCTAACTGATACAAGGCAGATTAGGGAAAATATAACAAAAGATGCAGGGGAGATTTGCTGATACAGTTCTCTCCACACCGTTCCTGGCAGAGGCTGTGCTCTTTTTCTAGTGCAGACAAGATATGAATCATGTTTCTCTGGGAGTAAGTTAGAGATACCAAGGCCATCCATCCAGCATTACCCCAATGCTGCAGTGTCATGGGGCCATACATCACTAAAGAAAAAAGCCCTGTGTCTGGTAAAATATAGCATCAGATGGACCTTCTTTTATACTTAACAAAGTGTCAGGGAGGAGCTCATGGAGTGAACACTTCGCCATTCACCCCAGGAATTTTTTTATTGCAGAGAATAAGAAATGTATCATGACTCCCTGTAAATGTCCAGTGAGATACTGTGATCTCAAACAAAATACTTTATTTATTATTTCTGGCAGCGCTGGAATCCAGTTGGTGGCTTTTGTGAGAAATTACTGCCCAGTGACCGCTGGCAGTGGAGTGATGTGAGCGGGCTAAAACACCAGCAGCTTGATAGTTTCACACTGCCTTCACCACACTGGGAGTGGGAGTCTGACTGGTATGTGGATGAAAATATTGGAGGGGAACCAACAGAGAAAGGGGTAGGTGAACAATACCAAAAAGAGCTCTATTCTGGGAATCCTTACTGTGTAAAATGAAAGGAACTTTTATAGAAGTGTAAAAAAGTCTGTAAAAATAAAACTTGCCATAGATACTTCTTTCTGGGAAATAGCTCAACTCTAACACAACAGAAAGAAGGCTTTTGAAGTCTATAGGAGCTTCTATAGAAGCTTTTTTCTTTTGATCAGGCCATGAAATCCTAGCAACTGAATGCCATTGTTATTGAAGGTCTTTACTATGAAGAAAGTAAAATGTTTTACTGTGACTTGTTTGTTCTGTGTATATCATCCAGAGGAATTTGGGCATGATTTAGAAATCATTCATGGAATTAGCTGATCTGTTAATCAGAGCTCTAGAGACACACAGAGTGACTTGTGCTGTGACTTTTGTGCAAAATTGTTCTGAATTATGACTTTAAGCTTTCCCTTGATCCTGTTTTTCATACAAGAAAACCTCTGTTTGCAGGGCTGGACTTATGCCATAGACTTCCCCAGCACCTACACAAAGGATAAGAAATGGAATTCTTGTGTCAGACGCAGGAGATGGATCAGATACAGGAGATACAAATCACGGGACGTTTGGGCAAAGGTTCTGCATCTCTTTTAAATATTAAATACACTGATTGTCTGAAATAATTATTATAAGTGCAGGGCAGGGAAGGTAATTTTTTATGACTTCTCTGTAGGCTAGACTTGGATTCCTTCACTTCCAACTTGCTATTCTTGTAAGCATAAATGGAAGGCTGGGATTTCTCATAGAAACCTGTGGTAATAAGGTGCCAAATTTCATGGTGATGCAATTAGAGATGGGTGCTCAGCTCCTTTGCAAATTTCTGATCAACTTTTTAACTTCCTTTGGTTGTGTGACAAAGCACTCTTGTTCGAGGTGGCACCTGCCTTGCATCATTCACAAGCTATGTCCTTTATCCATGAGCATAACTGTTCTTTAATAATCATTGTTCCATTCTAAGAAGATTCAAAATTTGTAATTTGTGATCTTCCAGCTTTCCAATTCTGTATGCACTGTTCTGTGAGTAAAAATTTCCTGTAGTTAGGGTGCAAAACAGACTTCTCCATGCTGCCTTGGCAGCATTTCCCCTCTGTGCATATGGAGGCCGTGAATGAGAGGGAGAATCTCCATGCTTAGCCACTCTGGGAAGTGATACATAACCAATCTGCAAGACACATGTTATGCAAGTGTCTCCTCTCTTCAACCCTCCTTCCCTTTGCTGCAGATTGTGTCCCATGATGAACCAAACCAGCTGCCAGACCCTTTCAATGACATCTCGGTCGGAGGGTGGGAGATCACGGAGGAGCCTCTCGGCCGCCTGTCAGTGTGGGCAGTTTCTTTGCAAGGAAGGGTATGTGTGTGCTCCCTAAGTTTTCTAATAAAAATTACTGGTTAAAAGCAGTTAAATGCTTCTAAAGCAAGGCAGGGTTGTTATGGTCTTATATCAGTAGGATAATGCACTGCTTGTGCAGAGGATGAAAAGCTGCTCTGGGACTACAATGTGTAAAAACTTGTGTTGTAAATGGGAAAGCTTTGTCCTTCTAGGGTGTTGTTTAATGGAACCCTTTAACCTCTGTGAACAGGTGAATCTTAAAAACTGGGGCTGAGTAGTGTCTTATATCTTGAAAAATGCCCAGAATGCTGACTGCTGCTGGGAACCAGGAGAAGGAGCCTTAAAACCTGACAAAGGTTCTGGTGAAGCATGGTGCTGTGCCTTTGGGATGGAGAGACAGGGATGATTCAAGAGTTTACAAAATGGGTTTCTAAGACTTACTGACTGCAAAGTGGTCATCTCTTGACCTGGCAATGTGGCATCCAGCTCTGAAATGTTTTCATTTTATTTTCTATTTAAAACTACACATCTTTCGTTGTTGTTGTTGTTGGTTTTAGGCCTCCCATGGGGTCTCCTCTTTTGCTCAGTTCTGTGAAGATTTGATTCTTGCTTTTCTTCCTTCATTCTTACAGCATGTATCTAGTATTCCTTTGTGTCTAGACTCTTTCTAACTTGTGGTCTCACAGGGCAGAATGTAATACTTTTAACAGATAGCCTGAGCTTTCAGTCACATTTGGCACTGCCTGGAGAGGCAAGCAATCTTGGTTAAATTGTTTAAAATAAAACTCCCTATTCCTCATACTTTCTAGTAATATGTGACAAGCATCCCAGTCTGCAGGCCTACTTGACTGCCATTGTAAAATGCTTTTATTTCCCAAATGAAAGTCCTCAGGGAAGTAAAGTATTCCTAAAATGAAGATACAGCACTCAGCAGTCATGCTGTGGAGCACTCGTGTGACTGCCACAGGATGCTTTCTATCTCTGACCTTCCTATTTTGACTGTGATCTACAGAAAATTGCACAGTCCAAGACTAGCAAATGGCTGGATGTCACCAAAGGCTGCACAGAGAATGGAATTTTCCCCCATAGTGTGGCAAGCTCTGTTCAGTGAATGTGAGGTCAGGCTGTCAGCTAACAGTAACATATTTGTGTTATGTATTTGTTCTCCCTTGGTTTATATAACATGCCCTGAAATACACTGAAGTGGGTTAAATGTTGAAATATACACAGAACTTGTAGCAATAGGTTACTGTACCCAATCCAGATGCAGTTCTATGACAAAAGCTGCTCTGTAGAGCAGCCTCCTCCCTTAGTACATAAGGAAATAGCTTCAACTGCATAATCAACACAAAAAAAGTACCTTTAAAGGTCAGAGTGCCATACATTACATAAAACATTCCTGTTGTTAAAAGCCAGCTGTTCTTTCCAGTTTCTTTACTCTTGTCTCAATGGTTTCATTGTTGTAGTGATTTTTTTTTTCTTATTTCATTTTTGTTTTTTTAAACTTGTCTAGTTATGGTACAGAGAAAATGTCTGCCATCACAATCCAGAAGGTTCCACGTGGTCCTTGGTCCCTACTCCTGGTGAAGTTGTACAGATCAGCTGTGGACCCTATGACCTCCTTTGGGCAACTCTCTGGGAAGGGCAAGCTATTGTGAGAGAAGGAATTGATAGGAATAACCCTCAAGGTAACATTTGTTAAATCTGGCTGGATATCCCTTTGACTTGTATAGTGTGGAATAAGAAACTAACCTACAGTGCCTTCTGGGTTCTGTCTTTTGCAGGAATTTCCTGGAGTATTGTGGAGTCTCCAAGCTCTGAAAATGGGATTATGCACGTCTCTGTGGGTGTCGATGTGGTGTGGTGTGTTACAAAGGATAGAAAAGTAAGAGGGCTCATGGTCTGGTTTTGCTTTTTTCTTCCCTTTCCCTGTCTGCTGCCCTCAAACAGGAGTGTAACTTGCACAGGAAGCATTGGTGATTTGAATTCTCCATCACCATGGTTTGGGGAATTCCAGTTCTCCTTGCTGTTATGGGAATGCTCTGTGGTTTGTGATAGTGGAGTTGAATTTAAGGAAGGCTTTTTGCTTTTCTTTTGGAAGGAATTTTCTAAACCCAAGTCAGACAGATTTGGCAGGTGAGTGGGGATGTTGGTGGGGATTGGATGAGGAGCCTCTTCTAAGGGATATTAAGCGTCAAAATTGAAGTGACTCCTGTTTCCACAAGGACTGAATTTTACATCAAAAGCAGCAGGGGGAGTATTCTCATCTACACCTTCCTGCATTTGGTATTTTTTTATCTTCCTACTGCAACTGTTCTCTCTTCATCAGCCTTTTAATGTGGGGGTTTTGGTATTTAATTAAGTGAGGTATCCCTTATGTGGATGTGTAATTACTTTCTTACTGGAGTTTTAACTCAGAATGATGGAACATCTGAAGTTGGAAGGGACCCATAAGATCATGGAGTCCCACTCCCTGCTCCTTCACACTGAATTCAAAGCCAGGCCTGAACTCTGTGCATGTGCAGCAGTTCTGTTGAGTTTCTCTGTTGTAGTGAGTCACTACTTGCCAGCTGAGCCATGGTGACAGGCTGTGCCCAGCCTGCTCCATCTGCCAGATAAATCCACTGTAATAAATGGAAATAAGCTGGTGCATTTTCCTTCAGATCTGCCACAGGGCAGTCCAGTGTCCTGATGTTATGGGGTTCAACCAACAGCCTCTAAGGGAGCTGCTTGCTTCTCTAACTGTATGGATATATGCTACACACAGAGGGAACTTCTTCAGGTGCACAGCCCACAGACATTTTCAGATTGGTAAAGTCAGATCTAAAGGGAAACAATTTAAAAGAGCTGTACTGCTAAAGACATCCCCCTGACAGTTCCCTCTGGCAGCCCTGCTTCCAGGGTTTGAATGCAAGAACACTACTTAGAAGCCCATTAAGAGTGATCAAAAATAGCCTACATGTTGGTAGTAATAGAAAGTATTTTTCCAACAGCACAAAAACTAACTCTGTCACAGAAAGTCCTACAAAAAAGGCTCCTTTTTTGGCTTTCCTTTTGGCTGCAGGTGGACACACAAGGTGGGTATTATTGGGAGAATTGTTTAATTTGATAAAGAATCAAGGAAGTAATTGACTTCTTATGACAATGTGGCAAGTTAGTGTTAGAGATTAAGACTAATCCACTAAAGAAACTAAATTCCTGCTAGAGCAGAAGGAGAAAAATTTAGACTTTCTGTCGTTGTTGTAGGTGTGGTTTAGAAGAGGAGTGAATTCACATAATCCTTGTGGGACAAGTTGGATTGAAATGGTTGGAGAAATGATGATGGTAACTGTAGGCTTAAACAACCAGGTAAGAGAGCTGGGGAGCAGCTGAGAGGGTATTTACATTCTCCCTTCAAGGGGAATGTTACCTCTGAGGGGGATGTTCTTCTAGTGCAGGAGCTGGTCACACATGGTGAGGACTCTCAGCATCACAATAGGGCTGGCTGGACAAAGGGGCCCTGGGCTAAAACTGCTGGGAGGGAAAGTGGCTGAATTCTGCAATCCTGCACCTGAAGGTGACAGCCAGCACGTGTCTTGTATGGCACAGGGAGGTGCAGACTGCTTTTGGTACAGAATGTTGTTTTGCATCTACAGTGTCAGCATTAAGGAAGAACACAAAAGGAAAATGCTGTGTCCAGCAGCTTTCTGTGCTCAATTCTGCACCCTTGCACCTTTTTTTGTATCTGATACCTACTGCATTCCAAGGCACTTCCTTCACCAAGCCCTCTCCCTCCCCAGGTGTGGGGAATTGGCTGCGATGACAGAGCCGTTTATTTTCGACAAGGTGTCACACCAAACGAGCTCAGTGGGAAGACATGGAAGGCAGTTGTGTCTGGCAGAGAGAGTGACAGATCTCAGACTGGGAGCTCAACAAGTCTGCTCAGGTACTTCATGAAATACCTGCTCAAGACTTTGTACAGCAAGGGTTTCAATGACAGGAGATATTTCTTTACATTCACGGAGTGGAGAAGATATCTCTACTCATTACGTATGCCAAAGGGCATTTGCATTTTTGCCATTAAAATTAACAATAAGCAGCAGTTGTCGCACTCAGAGAAGAATCTGAAGCTCCCACATTGGAGTTCCCTGCATGCCTGCAGTAAAGCATGTTCCTCTGGGCTTTACTGTCACTATCTGGAACTAGTCTCTAATAAGAGAAGATGTTTTTTATTAAATACCATGAAGGAGTGTCAACTCCACTGAGGAATTATTCTTCCTGAGTGTCACTGTACGTTTCTTTTCCTAGGGAGGTTAAATCAATTACTCCCCCTGCTTGCTGGCCTCTGGGCTGTACCACACATACCAATGGCTCTGACTTGTTTGAGCCAGAGTGTCCCCTGAGAAGCTCCCTTTAGCAAAGATAAATCATAAGGTTAATAATGGGCTTTAAGAAATCCTATTGGTTATTTCGTATTCAGAAAATGGGATGTGTTTTCCTGAGAGTTGTAGGCAGCCATACACCACCAACTGTTTGAAAAGATCAATAAAATTCCTTCCTATGTTTCAGATTACTAGACCAGTTTGCCAGATGGCAGACTGGTTTGTTGGACTCTTTCCTCTGATGATAGAATTTGACATTTGAAAGAGAAGTCTGCTGTTTCCTACAGTGAAACACTAAGTCAGTTTCTGTGTGTCTGCGATCTAAGGCCTGTGCTGATTTACAATGCTTTTGGATGATAATTAATTATCTATTTGTCCTTCAGTGCTGGCTGTTTCTTTACTGATGATATTCAGAACCAAACAAGCGCGGTCATTCAGGGTGATGCAGATCCTCCCTCTGATACAGAGCTCCCTGGTGTGCCCCCAAGCCCTGCCAGCACTGCCCTGCTGGCAGCTGCAGCCAGCCAGGCTGAAACATCTGCCCAGCTGCCTCTGGATCCTCTGCACTCTGAGCAAGGAGAAGCCACTGCTGCTTCAGCTAGCAGTGAGAAAGATAACCTTGAAATGAACAAATCTCCTGGAAACTCAAACCCTTCTGCAGAGCTGCAGTGGATAAACATTGACTTGAAGGAGGCCCAGAAGCAGCCAGTGCTCTCTGTCAGCAGCTTTGCAGACACCTCCAGCCTCTCCTCCCTGGGCGCGTTCTCGGTGGCAGCCGAGGAGCAGTACGGAGCCGACGAGCACCCGCTGTGGGCCTGGCTGTCTGGGGGAGGCTGCCTGGTAGATCTGCACAGCCCACTCAGGTGGTTCACTGCTCCATCAGGTACTGACCAGTCACCACAGCACACCCCACTTCCAGTCACAGCTTAATGAGCTCTTCAACAAAAACGTTAGTTTGTTTTTTCTGAGCAAAACCATGGTGCAAAACTTGTGCTAGCCCCCTTTCTCTTACTGCAGTTTGCTAATAGGTTCATGTCTGAGCATAGTGCTGCAGTATTTAGCTGCAGAGCACTTTGGGCTAGATAAATAAATGTAAAAGTGATACTTTCTCTTGAGTTCCTGTAGCAGTTTTGTAAAGTAATCTGTGCTGGATCTACATCTCATTTTTAATTGTACTGAAACTGCAGCCTGGGGCAAAACATATAATATCACTGGGCAGTAACAGGAAGGAGTGAAAAGGGCTCTCTTGGGAGATGCAAGCAATAACTGCCTCATTCTGCCATTCCTGCTGAAATGGGTAAAATAAATAATGAACTGTGGCATCCCAGTACTTAACAGTCTAACTCGTGATGCAGTATATTATGTAATTATCTTGCAGTTCAGTGACAAAACTCTCGTTTTTACAAGTTTGTGGCTTTAAAACTTCTATATAATCATCTAGTGATCGTATTTCTATGCATCATTTACAAAGTTTGCCTGTAATACATTGATTCCAAATTATAATCATTATAAAAATGGTGTTCAAAGGAGCACAGTGTTTTACCTTTCACAGAACTGTACTCAAAGCTCACTGGAGCTTATTTAGTTTGCTTCTGTCCCAGGTTTGTCATCATCTGTGCAGTCTCTGTCCCTGTCCATCACTCCTGCACAGACTGCAGCGTGGAGGAAGCAGATTTTTCAGCAGCTCAGTGAAAGGACAAAGCGGGAACTGGAGAATTTCAGGCACTATGAGCAGGCTATTGAGCAGGTAAGCAGTGAGGACATTTATCTCTTATCTTCTAAACACATCTGGGAATCAATAATACATTTCTGACATACTGATTTGAGCTAACTGGCAGCTTTATATTCTTGCCCTTATTTCTGTCTGTGACAACTTTCCTGGATTATTAATGTCTGAGCTCCCTGTGGGAAATTAACAGCTTGTCAAACATGGAGCAGCAGTATTCATCTAAAAGCATTATCAGATAGTTTTATTTAGGAAGAAACAAAGCATTGGTCAGCATTATTTGGGTACTGTGAGACCTCAAATCCTCAGAGAACTGGTTGCAACAGCAGAACATTGTATGAATTATTCCACCACAAGATGAGGCATCTTAATTGAAACAGTGGCTCAAGTAGGGGAGCTTCCCTCTCTGTGGCCATTAGGACTAATTTAACTTGCATAAATAAATGCTGCAAACGTCAATGGGAGCACATAAATAGCAGCAGTTTTGTTTGATGTTCCCTTTGTTATGACTCCTTGGCACTTTTCAGATTCATTCATATTTTTGGTCCCTTCATTGCTAATTGCCAAATGACATCTGGAATTATTTGATTGGAGTCCAGGGTTTAAAAAAATTATGTTGAAAGCCTTTAAACTCCAAAGAGCAAACTTGAGTCAATTACTACCTGCATGCTACTGCATTCTTGCAGGGTAAAAATGTTACTACTGTTGTACATGTGCTACTTCAGTATCTTTTTGTCCACTTTTGTGAGTGGGAATGTGTGATAGGGGTGTATGAAGGTATGATGAGGTGATACAGACTAACCTGCAGCAGACACAACGTGTGGGCACAAAAGCAATATTTGGGATTAAAAAAAAAAGTCGTGCAGTTTCTTTATTCCTGTAATTTCCTGTTTGCCTCACAGTCGGTTTGGGTTAAAACTGGAGCCTTGCAGTGGTGGAGGAACTGGAAGCCTCACAAGTGGATGGACGTCCGAGTTGCCCTGGAGCAGTTCACTGGGAGCGATGGGATGCGTGACAGCATCCTGTTCATCTACTACATGTACCACGAGGAGAAAAAGGTGTGTGCAGCTGCAGACCCTGGGAGAGCTGCTTTTGGCAAAAAAGGGAAACAGTTTCTTTAAAGGACGTAATTTATGGCATGCTGCTGTTCTGAGCTTTGGGAACCAATTCCAAGGTAACCCCAGGTACCAGCAAACCACAGCCTTTTCTGAGCTGTGTTAATTCTGTGTCAGAAATACCCAATCACAAAACACTCACATTGCTTAAACCATCAGTTCTGCACTAATTAGGAACTCTTCTGGAAGTTCAGGATGTTCTTGGTGAAGAGCCTTGCTTGGCTGGACAGGGTCTTCCCAAGTAGGGTTAATGCCTGCAGGCCATAAGAATCAGAGGTAGGGCAAGGCTGGAAACCAAGTCCCATTCCCTCTGCACCAAGAATTGATTCTCTGCTGTCCTTGGCAGGAATACCTTGTTTGTAAATCTGAAGTGCAAAAATGCTGGCTCTGTGGAAGGTTTGCCTTAGTCACAGTTTTTTTTCTCTTGCCTTAGTACATCCACGTGTTCCTGAATGAAGTGACCATTATAGTTGAAGTGCTGAATGAAGCCAAGCACTCCTTTGCACTGTACACACCAGAGAGGACAAAGCAGCGATGGCCAATCCGCCTGGCAGCCACAACAGAGCAAGAAATGCATGACTGGGTAATTCTGGGCATCTCTCATTTCAAGATAGTAATATCTGCAATAAAACATAGAAGCCAGTCTCTGAAATGTCAGCATTGCATCTAAACTCTTAAGGCTACTCATCTGTTTTTGAAGTTTAGGTATTGAAACCATATGATCAAACTTATTTAGAAGCACCTGGGGCTTGTTACTCCTCTGAAGTCTGCTTGCCTTCTGGTGCTGCAGTTACCCACAGCAACACCAATATTGCTTTTCATTCTCTTCCTGTCTCTGGCTATAGACTAGGGTAGGGATGAGTTAGGAGTTGAATTAAGTTATTGTGTTCTTCTGTATTGGTAGAAGAACCATTCTCTGTTGTCACTTGCAGAGAGTCTTTTGTGCAGGCAGACAGGCATAGATACACTGGACCAGGGGCAGACCTGAGAGATGCTTCATCCTGATCAGCTCCTGCAAACCACAGCTGTTCCAGTGGTTGTATAATAATTTCTGAACCACTGAATTCTAGTGCCTTTTGAGAGAAAGCTGCAAATTCACTTTGCTGACTTGCAAGAACATGCAGAGGTAAAATTTTGTTTTACAGTGCTGAGCATCTCTATGGGAATTTTTGATCTCACTGTAAATGGGAGCTTTTTTTGCTTCTTGTTTTGTAGCTGTCTTTGCTGAACATGTCTTGCTGTGAAAGCAGACGGATTCAAGGCCCTCCTTCTCACCATGCCATTTGGTCAGTTACTTGTAAAGGAGACATCTTTGTTAGTGAGCCAAGTCCTGAGCTGGAGGCCGGACCCCAGCTGATGCCATGTGATCAAATGTAAGAGGCTTCTGAAGCTGTTCTTTGTGCATGGGATGCCATCCAGCAAAGAATGTCCTGTCAGTTCAGTGGCTGTGATGGGCTGTTGGAGTGTGTAGTACACTGTAGATGTCTCTCACTGACAGGGTTAATGGCTGCCTTCCTACTCATGATTGCACGTGAAGAAATTCACCAAATCATATTTGAATTCTTAGATGCTTGGAGATATCCTTGTGATTTCAAAAGCCTTTCTCACTGAGATCCCATTTTTTGTAATTGCATCTTTAACGTCATAAGAGATAGCCTAAACTGAAAGTAAATGTAATTGCTGTAATTGGAATATAATTTGAGCTTTCAGTTTTATCTGAGTCAAGAAATCTGAAATTCTCAATTCTCCATAGACACTGCAGTCCAGGAGCAGTTTCTCAACAATTTTTATGACAACTGTGGCAATATGGCACTGCAAACCCCTCAAGCAGAACAACACCATCTGCTTTTTGGTGGCTGTTCAGAGGGAAATGCTTTCAACTGGCAGCTGCTTTCACTTACAGGTTGCAGAGTGTTTGGACAAGTGAGCAGAGAGGCTCCCTGTCCTCCAGATTCCTGGGTTGTTTTGGGGGAAGCAGACCCTGCTGAGGGTGTGGTGTTGATCAGAGCTCCCTGTCCTCCAGATTCCTGGGTTGTTTTGGGGGAAGCAGACCCTGCTGAGGGTGTGGTGTTGATCAGAGCTCCCTGTCCTCCAGATTCCTGGGTTGTTTTGGGGGAAGCAGACCCTGCTGAGGGTGTGGTGTTGATCAGAGCTCC
>JANRGV010000045.1:9372747-9401648 GCA_024734035.1 Alethe castanea | reverse complement strand
CCTAATTTTATTTTTTCAATGCTTAACTCAAGATTTGTGACTTTTAGGTGACTGTTGGTACCACATCCCTTCGCCTCAAAAACAGAAGTTAAAGCAAGTCTCAGTAGGACGAACATCTGTGTTTGTCTTGGATAAAAATGGTAAGGATTAAAGAAACTATTGGTCAGTGCTACAAACAGTACATCAGTCTATACCAGGCTGATTTAAAAAGGAGAGGCTAAGTTAGAACTGGACAGATGATGACTGGTGCTCCAAAGGGAGTAGTATTTCATACTGAAGGATTTGGAGTAGCAGTGCCCTTAAGCTGTCATTTGTTGTTATTTGTGATAGTGCCCTGGGTAACAGCAATCCAGCATCTGTGCTCTGGGGGGGGGAAGACACATGAGTGTCAGAGAATTGCATGGCTGGGTTTTGTCTGGAACCCTGCTCCGAAACAGATAAATCATGAAGCACCTTTTGTACAAAAAACAAGCCTTGAACACCAGATTCAGAAACCAAATCTCATTTGGCTTTGTTTTCTAGTGCATAGTATGCACAGGATGAACATTTTCCCCCAATAAGTTTTACTAAACAGAGTATTTGCTATTTTTTATAAACAACAACTACAGAAATACAAATTCCAAAGTGGGAACTTCATTTTGTCCATCTCTATAACACATTAGCCAAAACTGCATTTCCCCAGACTGCAGAAAGAATGAGTTCCTGACTGATGTTGTTTACAGCACTCCAAGCAGCCATGCTGGGCTGTAACCAGCACTCTTTGTTTCACAGGCAATCTTTGGTACCGGCAGGGTATCACACCCAGCTACCCTCAAGGATCGACCTGGGACCACGTTTCAAATAACATCCGTAAAATGTCCATAGGGCCCCTGGACCAGGTGTGCATTGAGCTTCCTTGTATCTCATTTGTTTATTCAGAATTATGTAGAACATACTTCATTAATTAAGTGTTCTTCAGCCTTAGTTTCATTTAATTTTGTTCCACAAAATGTTAGTCTAAAGGCAGGAATCTGATAACGAGAAAAATTCATACCACTGAAATAGTGATAGAGTTAAGCCCTCTGCTGTAAAAAGCCTCATTATTTTTTTTTCCCATTTCTTTTAACAAGGCTACATATTTCAACAAGGCTTTTTATATATTTAATCTCTTTCCTGCCAAGTCTTATCTGGCAATGTTCTAATTATAACACTGCTCTATAGTTTGTTTGGGTGTCTCCCTGCCTAAATTAGAGCATTTTCAGCCTATTGAAGAACAACACTGATTTTTGATTCTTAAAAGGGGTCAGTCAGAGATTTCACATCTGGGAAGAGCAGCACATTTGACTGCCTCTCTCTGCTTCCTTGAGGTGTGGGTGATAGCTGACAAAGTGCAGGGCAGCCACAGTCTGAGCTGTGGGACCGTCTGCCACCGGACTGGAGTCCAGCCCATGGAGCCCAAAGGCCTCTCCTGGGATTATGGGATTGGGGTAAGTGCTGGGGGCACAGAACTGCCTGAAGTTGTACAGCCCACTGTCTGTGGGCTCACAGAGAAAGGGAAGTGCCATCCTGCCCAGCTGGCCAGCACTGGAAAGCTTGGATATACCTGCAGTAAGTGGATATTTTCCTTCAGGTTTAGATTCCTTTTTGAAGTTATTATAATGGGCTCTGCAATCATAGCTGGCAAGTTGTTTATTTGCATTTGATAAGTACTCATTTTAAATAGGTAATTTAAAAGTTACAATGGAAAAACTAGTGGAGTAAGAGCCATTTAAAAAAAATGTGGATTCCTTCTTGTCTGCACATGATTATTCCTCATCATTATACCCTGTAATATTCTCAATGTTTTGAGAAGGCCTGTTTCAAGGTTTTGCCACCTTTTCAGTTGGTGGAACATCTGCAGTGGCTCTGTTATGAATGCCTGACCCTACTAATCTCAATTCCCCATGATAAAAAACAATCCTCAAGTTTACCACCTCTGTAACTGCCTGTCAGGGAGGTCTGCTGCACTTTGTTTCATTTTACAAGGAGTCTTTTTTCTGATTCATCCCAGAGCAGGATTGTTTTCCTCATGAACAAACAGTATAAACTAGCAGTGCACATAAAGCATCACATCATGTACAGCACTGGCAGGGTGATGTTTCTCCTTTTGAATTTCTGTATCCCTTTTCCACAGGGTGGGTGGGAGCACATTACAGTCAGAGGAAATGCAACAGAAGCATCTCGGGGTGCTGTGCCTGACACCACCGAGGAAAACCCAGCAGCATCGAAGGAGGCAGAAGATGGGGAGAGTAAAGGGAAAACAGAACACTCTAAGACCCCTCTGATGGTCAGTGAAAGTCAAGAATTGGACAGAAATTCTGTTAGCTGTTAAATTGTTGCCATCTACGTATTGGTAACAAGCAGTAGGCAATAGTTTAAAAATAAATCAATGTCTATTGCTTGTAGAGAAAAACATGACATTTTTGTGCTACTAATATGTTTGACTGAACTGAATGGTGTATTTGCAATGGGATATTTTAAGTACTGAATCCTTCTAATGCATCTTGTGTAAAATGTGACTTGATAGAGTTCATAGTTTTGTCAAAGCAGGCAAGGTTTTTAACCACAATGTATTTCTGACCCTTTACCACAGCTGCTACACACCACACAAATGTGAATATCTGCACCAATGATCACTGGATTTACTTCTTTTTTTTCTGTGCTCCCTGCACTTCTCTCATGTTCACACACCTTGCACACTGTCCCCGAGATTCATCTTTGAGCACAGATGCTGTTTCAATTTGAATGAATGGTGGGCAAGCACAGCTGCTCCTGTTTGTAGAGGCCGTTGCACATGCACAGAGCTCTGCTCATGGCAGGGCTCTGTGTGTAAGGATGGTCTTGGGTGAGGCTGTTCTTGCTCCCATCAGCAAAATCAAATTCTGTACAACTCTGCTTAGGCTGCAGTTACCAGGAAGGGCCAGTTTCTGCTGTCTTTGCTCACAGTGAGCACCCCTGGTTTCAGGGAGCCACTGAAGAGCCCAGTCCTGGTCAGGCAGGTTCAGCAATGGCTCGCTCTGAACTGTCACTGCAAGTGCTGGGAAATCATGTTCTGTCTTCAGATGAACTGAAACTGGGATAATTGAGGTTCACAGATGCCGACCTAAGGAGGCTGAAAGGCACCAGACTCTGGAGACTGTGTTCCAGATCATTGCAAATTATGCTTTCATACTGTAGAAGTCAAGGGAAGGTCTTAAACTCTTAAACTTTACAGTGGTACAAATGCAAAACAACTTCAGTGATAGCAGTGGAGTTTGCCAGTGTACACTGATGGCAGTTCAGAATGAAGCTCTGCTCTTCATTTTGAGTAAGCGATTTATTAATCCCTTTTTCCAACATGAAACCATTTCCTGTTCTCAAAAAAGCTTTTTTTCCTGACTTATTTATCATGATTGGACAGTTTACATTAATTTCTCCTCTCTGTGTGTGACTGTATATGAAGCTATTTTTATATGATGAATAGTTTGGTGTGGTCTCAGTACTGTATTTGTAGAAGTAAAACTTATGTTTGCACGTATTTAAAGAATATATTTGGTATTTAATGCCAAGGAAAGCACTGTTTCCAAGTCCAAATGTGAATGAAGATTGAAGATGCTTTACTGTTAAAAAAAGAACCTGTTGATCTTTCCAGTATGTGATTAGAGATTTCTGATTTATACATACATTGTGGGAGAACCATAAATAATGTGTTGCATTAATTACCATAATAGATTTTGCATAACTTGCACAGTATCTTGTCCAAATAAATAACTTTATTACATGTATTTTTAGAGAATTATTAGGATTGTATTTTTCTCTGCATTGTTTCAAGATTTTTCCTTTTAATAGTCAGTGTTTACATCTCCATCAACCTATTTGCATACAATAAGCTTTATAATGTATTTTTGCATTTTTCCCCACATTGCCAAGTTTCACCCACTTTACTGTAAAAAGCTGGGTTTATGTGAAAAAAAAGTTGTAAGTTGTTTATGTTTGAGTACTAAGTATTTGCCTTCTAAAATATTATTTAGAGAATTATTTAATTTAAAAATATAATGTCATTGTTGTGGCTAGTTAAAATACAGAAAAGTGACTTTAAACTGAAGCAATTTTGAAAAATAAAAATAATTTATCAGAAAAAAATGCTTCTTACAAAATCCCTTTTGACATGTCCAAGAACACAGCACTTAGTAGCAAAGTACCACTGTGGAACTAGCAGCTGTAATTCCATAAAAATGCCTTTGTCCAGAAACTGCCTGTCCCTCAGGGATGGCAGAGTTCAGAGAAGGGCTAACTTTCACCTGCCTCCTTGGCTGCTGTATTTATAGCTAGATATGATGTGCCATTTTGGGCTTAATATTTGAAATGCCTCTGGTTGCAGAAAGTTAAAAATACACTGCCCAAGCATTAAGCTCGGTATGTTTAGGAGCAATTCCAGCATACTTGGTTCTTATAGTGCAATTCCTCATCAACAGCACTGTTAAAATACTGGATTTTGAACTTGCTGGTTCCCTCTTTCCACCAATGCAACCAAACAGCAGTTCAAACAGAATTATCTCACCAAAGCATTCCAGGGATATTTACTAGCTGGAAACTCTCAGATAATGACCTTTAAAGAATCCTGCAAAAAAATTACCATCATCTACAACTGCTTGGTCATCACTTACTGTGTGACTTACACAGAGCCAGTTTGCACCGACCTAGAGGCTGAGAAAAAAACAAATAATATCAACATCTCTTACCTGAGGAGGTGCTGAGTGGAATTACTGGAAGAAAAGGCCTTGGTGTTACTGACTGACCCATTGTAATCAGTGTATAAATACAGTGAGGGTTAATTCACCCACACAGGGCAGCAGGTGAATGGAGTAAGATCCAGCACTGTAATGACAAGTTAAATCTCTACGAGACTCTGCAATTCTTTAATTAACATTTGAGCACAAGAAGGGCTTAATTACATTTATTTTAATGTGATAATAGTTCAACAACTAAAATAATTCCAGCTGAGGCAGGATCCAAGTGTTTTCTCCAGTAAGGCAACCACAATAGTGTAGACTATTGTGTTCTTCTACATCATAGCTATAGATTGCTGTGGTGGAGAAAGAAAATTCCCATCCCTTACCAGGCTGTGTGGGAAACCTCACCTCTCACTCTGAATTCCATTGTCATCCCCTCAGCTGTGCTGCAGCAAACTACAAACACATTCCAAACTGCACAGTGCAGCAGCACAGTCCTTTTGTCATGGGTTTGATCATCACAAATCCTTCCTCAGCCCCCATTCCTCCTTGGACAGCGTTCCTCTACAGGAAAAGGACCACAACACAAACCATTATCAATCCCAGTGATGTATGAGGGCCAAATGTTTGCTGTGCCATCACAGACAGAGCAGCAGCCTCCTGTTCCATGAGCTGTGACACAGGGGCTCCATGGGCACCACACTTCCAACTGAGGCCACTCCAGCTGCAGGTGCCTCAGGTATGAGAATACAAGAGGAAATGAGAGTTCCTCACTGACATAAAATAAAACTTTTTACCACAGAAAGGGGTGGGGGAGGGAAAAAAAAAGCTCATTTTCCTTTTTGAAGAGTTTCTGCTTCATTTATTGTTTTATAGTATCAGAATCTAACACTAACCCAAAAAGAATCTGATCACATCACAGGCTTCATCAGCAAATAATTTAAACTGGCCAGAGCATTGTCTAGCTACACTAAAGCATTTTTATAATTGTCTTGGCAAAAGTAATTTGTCCCTTATTTATTACTTGTATTACAATGGCACCCAGACACCCACTAAAGAAAATCTCCATGAGGCCAGATGCTCTGGAAACACAGATCAGAACTGTCCTTACTCTAGAGAGCTTACAATCTAAGAAAGCTTTGCAGATGTTTGCATCAAAAGATGTTTTTATGCCTTGTAAGGTTCAAAATTACCAGGGCAGATCCAAAGAAGTTAAATATCAAGATAAATATTCAGATTTGGTGACCAGTTTCCCGTATGTGTGACTTCAGTCACCAAGTCAGTCAAATGCTGTCATCAATTTTAATCTTCTCTTTAGCATGGTAGATGAGTCATTGAAAGGCTGGTGAACAGAGGTACAGCCAAGATTCTCAACAAACCCCAAGGAACTCAGGTGACTTTGAAGGCTCAACTCACTCTAGTCCAGGTAGGATAATTTTCAGAAGTTACTAAATCACTATTTTCAAGTCAACTCCAGTGTTACAGGATAGGTTTCCAGACCCTGGCACACCACAGAAACACATTCATTATGCTCTGAAAAATTCTGAGGGTTTAAGGTAATTTTTGAATGTGCCATATAAACTATAGCCATGAGTGTTACCTATTTGTCTTTTTAAGGAAAAAAAAGGAGAGGCTGGAGGCAAAAATTATGTCTTTAAACCTCTAGGGAATGACATATATTACAATGTAAGAAGGAAAAACAATGACAGTAGTAGCTGGCAGTTGGTGTTCTGGCTGAAGTTATGAATCTATGTGGAATATTTCTGTAGGTGTTCCTCATGGCCATCCTCCCCATGCTGCTGTTGACAATGCTGGTACAGTTTGGATCCCCGGGCTCCTCCTATCCCTTCCACTGCTGGAATGTGTCCGTTGGACATGTTGAGGATAATGGAGGTCAAGGATTTGATGTAATTTTTGGCCAGTGTGAGAGTCTCTATTTTGGACAGTTTGTTCTCGGCGCTGACGTGCGGGATGACCTCGCGCAGGGCCTGGAAGGCGTTGTTGAGCTTGTGCATTCTCTGCCTCTCACGCTCGTTGCTCTCCAATCTCCTCAAGAGCCTGTCCTTGCTGCTCCAAGGACATTTGCCTCTGCCTGGGGGGATCTTGCTGCTCTCCTTGTTTCCCCCATTGCTCCTTTCTTTGCGTCGCAAACATTTCACCAGTTCCTTTTTTCTCATTGCTGGCTCTTCGGAAAATGCTTCTTTGTCAACAGTTTGCCTTTGTTTCTTTCCTTTGGTTCTAGTCTTCATGTTTTGTTGGATGGACTGGTATTAATTATCAATGTGCTGTAAAAACACAACACCAATATTCAGCTGGGAGGAGAGCTTGCAGAGGGAGCAGAAGGCAAGTGAATGGAACCAGTGACACAAAGATGCAGTGAATCACCTACTGGTGAAAAAAAGATGCCTCTACTTTCTTAGGCCTCAAAGCAGAGAGATTTTTCCTTTCTCATTGTACAAAAGAGAAAATGGTTTCCAGGTCGATTCAATCTTTCTGTAGAAAAGTGAACTACAACTCAAAAAATGCAGAATACAGCAGTCAGTCAGGTCTGATGACACATCACCTCTGTTTGATCTGTTATGCTGCTGTTGTCTCCCAGCTCCTCACTACCCCATGGCTGCAATAAAACCATGCACCATTTCAATGCACACATGCTGGCTTAAGAGGGTATTAGACAGACCCTCAGGCTCTAATTCAAAGTCATTTCTCCTTGAACTCCTGGTAATTGGTTTTTGTAGGCACAGGTTTCTACAGTGAGAGGAGTCCACTAGAGGGAAACATGGCACACTCTCAGGGAGAAGCTCTGAGCCAGCCATGTGTTTTCAGCCGCAGCATTTCTGTGTTCTGGGCTAGTCCCCACCACACACACACACAAAGCACTTCCCTCTTCCAACAACAGTGCAATAATGGCAGGTCTAAATTGCAGTTAATTCAGCAGCAGCAGAGCAGGCTGTTTTCTGAGTTACCCAGAAAGACACAGCAATGTTCCTTCCCCTGCACTAATGACAGCACTGATATTTTACCCCCCTGAACCCATATTCTGTGCCCACACTACATCTGAAGACAACAGCACCACAGCAACCCTGCCTCTCACACCAACCATCAGTGTTACTAACAGACATTCCTAAACTATGTTCTTTCCAGTCTTCCATGTAGTCATAAACAGCTTTGGTCTGAACAAATTATATTTTATGCAGATATTATTGTGTAGGAGGAGTTTGAGAATTGGTGAGCCAAAAAAAAATGAAGGAAAAAGAAGAAAAGAAAAAAAACCTAGCCCCAGATGTGAGGCTGTCCCAGTACAAGACATCAACCTTAGCTGGAGCAGGTGGTGGCAGGTCCTGGCTGTGCTGTGGTAAACATCACCTCCTGTCTCGTTTCTCATTTCTTTAAAGCCATGTTCAGCTGCTGGGCTTGCACAGTGACTCAGTTCTCTGCCTATGAGGACATCCTGGCTATCCCCAGGTTCCTCACTACTAGAGAGGCAACTTTACCAACCAGGAATTCACAAAGCAGCTGGGTTAGAGTAGCATCCAGGTAATGACAGCTGAAAGACAGCACCAAGCAGCTTGTGTTGTGGGAGCTTAAAAAATGCTGGAGACACACAGGTATCTTCAGAGAGAAAACAGGTCCAAATACAAGCACTGGTGTGTTCTGGAGCCTTTGTGTCACTCACTTGGCAGAAAAGACATAGCTATAGGACAGCACAGAGGAGAGGGAGCTTCCCTGCCCAAGCACAAGATGCGCTGCTGGGGAGTGCTGCTGTTTGGAAGAAAAAAGCCCACAGGACTTAGTGAAGAGGGGGTTCATGGAGGCAGCCAAGAGAGAAAGTTGGAAGAAAATTCAAGAGAAAGCAAACTTCAGCAAACAGAGAGCAAAGTCATCTTTGTAACTGCAGGCTGGGCAAAAGCAAATGGGGTATCATGGGATAACAGGTGCCTAGCTGGCAGGTCTGCTCTCAGACTGCCACTGCTGTAACCCAGAGAAGCAACCTTACAGAGCCCCAGGAAGGTGGTATGAGAGTGTGCAAGGAGCAACAGATTGTGGGAGGGATCAGAAGCAACAGACTGGAGTGGTCAAGAAAAACCCAAGAGAGAGAGCAGCCAAATACCAACGCATTTAACACCCTCTGCAGCAATCCACCAGGGCTGCCATCCCTTTTCTGTGACTTACCACTCCACCCGCTGCTGAGAACGCCCAAGGGGCAACACGGCAGAGACCCGGGGGAAGCCAGGAACAGCAGCAAGGGCTGTGGGGGCAACACGGAGGGAGCGCTGCTCGTCCTGTGAGCGAGCCGGGGGTGTCAGCAGGGCCCTGCCCCGGCCCGAGCACCCCCGGCAGCGCTGCCCGAGCCCCGCAGGCAGAGGCACCGCAGGACACGTCGCTTTAGCGGCGGGGGCGGGCCCGGCGGGCGGGAGCTCCGGTCCCTCGGCGGGCAGCGCCCACGGGCCCGGGCCCCACACACACCCGGGGCCGGGCACGCCGCTCCAGGCTTGCCCGTGTTCGGGGCGGGCACGGGGGCGACACAGGGGACACCGGCACGGGTTGGCAGAACCGGCGGCGCTGCAGCAGCGCGGGTGTCACCGACACTGCGCCAGGCACCGCGGGGCTCTGCAGCACGGCAGGCGCGGGCCCAGGGCCCTTCAGCCGCTGCACTGTCCCCAGGGCCCTTCAGCCGCTGCACTGTCCCCAGGGCCTCTCTCAGCCGCTGCACTGTCCCCAGGGCCCTTCAGCCGCTGCACTGTCCCCAGCTCGAGGGGGACAACGTCTGTCTCAGCTCTGCAAGTTGTCACAGCACCCCGTGTGACACAGGCCCACAGACACAGCACTGCCATCTCCTTGAGAACCTGCTGCTCATAAAGTTCGCAAGTTCTCAAATTCTTTGATAATACATTCTATATAAGGCGACCAATTTAGCGCCATGGGATCTTTTGCATCTGTTCTCATTAATGACCACTGCCTTGGTCAAATTTCAGCCCCGTGGTTATATTTTACCTAATGAAGTCAAGTCATCTTGATATCAGTTTCTCATTCCCAGGTCACAACAGGTGCCCAGCCTGCAACAGCCCCAGCAACTCATCAAAGGAGCTCCCACTACACACCAGTACTGATTTTATTTACCTGGTGATTTTTGGTCCTTTCAGCACATGCACTTAGACTGAAAAAACGAAAGCAAGTGTTCTAGGAAGAAATTCAGTGAACACTGAGAAAACATCATTAACCTCTTTTCTGAATTTATAAATTTCAAAATCCCCGTTCTTCCTACAGATCATTAATTCTATGATTAAAAGCAAAATTCAGTATTCAGAATTACACTGTTTCTGTTTTAATTATTGCTTCTCTACTGACTGTGTACACACTTTACCTGAAATTCACACAAGGGTGATGATACTGGAAGAATTTAAAGATGACTACACTATTTAGCGCGAACTCATCTGCTGGGACTGTGGCTTTGAGCTTTTGCAACTTTCTCAGCCTCAGGAGACTAATAAAAATATCTTACAGTAGAGCTACACTGCTGGCATCTGTTTAAAAATGAAGAAACAGACAAAGAGATTATAAATATATAACTGTATTTTATTTTTAATATTAAATATTTTTAAATTACAAGCAGTTTCTTGAATCACACTATGCATGATAATCAATATACAGTAGAAATTACAATTTAAAAATGTACACAATTTAAAGACATTTTGACCTGAAATTTCATTAACTATGATATATTGCCATAAACCTCATACCTGTATTAAATTACAATAGGAAAACCTCATACCTATGATTTTGTTACATAGTTTCTCATTTACAAATAGAATTGAACATTATATATACACACACATCAGTACCATTTATCATTTAAGTTACACCTACATCTGTGCAAGTTCAAACAATTTCATAAACAAAACTAACTGTAAGTCATATTCAAGTTTCTGAAAAACAGGCTGCTGGTATTACAAATACTTATTTTCAATAAGTTTATATGATGTTTGATTCTCCTCTAGTTTTCTTCCCATTTTGTATTGAACCCCTTGACATGTATGACTTAAAGCTGAAGTAATTTTTTTGAAGTAACTCCGTTCTTATTTAAGGCTATTTCTTATAAGGCTAATGTACTTGGATTCCACCTTTCACCAACTTCAACACAAATAGCCAAGTCACTGACACCCAACAATGCTGACATTTTAGGATAGTGCTTAATCATAAAAAAAAAAAAGTCTTTCTCTACCAACCAGCCTCCTCATGAAAGATTGAGTATTACATAAAAATCTGCTAAAAATACTGATAAAAAGAATGAGGCTTAAATGGCTTTCATTAGTGCATCAACAAGGATATGAAAAAACAGTTAAATGTGCTCATTTCCATGAAAATGGCAATTTCCATAAATGCAGTTATAAACAGTGTATCTGCAGCTGGGGGAGTTGGGAGAGTACAGGTGCTCCCACTGAAACTGGACACTTGTTGCTCTCCTGGGTTCTCACTACAGATCCTAATGTTCAAACAAACTTCATTAGGTGGGAAAAATTAGACTTTTTAAATACCTTTAGTAACCAAATTGAGACAATGCCTTCATTATTCAAACAATCCAGGTATTCTACTAGAGAAGGAATTAAGCAGTAATCAGTCCTCATAATAAACCATTGAAAATAGATACATGTACTTCTAAAACGGAGACCAGGCTTAAGTAGCTAGTGCAAGAAATTACATAGAGTGTAATGAATGATTTGGAACAAATCCCCTCATTATAATGTAACATGTTGGAATTACTGATTCACCTTCATTGTGCCACTTGACTGCCAGGCAAATATTTAAGTATTGCTAGTAGTTGATCAGATCTTTAAGTATCATTTTTTACCCCAAAAAATAGTTTGTATTATTGCAATCCAGCCTACTGGATTACTGAAATTGAAAATTATGTTTAAGTGATCTGAGTTAACTTTAAATGTTTATTTCTCTTCATTGTACAGCTATAAAGGACATTACCTTGCTTAATATCATACACATCTAGTTTTGGAAAAAATGCTCCTTTGGCAATTCATTAGCATTGAGTCCATTTGGACAAAGGAGTAAACTTTCACTTCCTGTGTAAGATTTTCTTTAAACCCGGGTAAAGAATAAAAATCTTAGATTTCCATCAGACAAAGGAAATTTGTGATGTGCAAGATACAAACATCTGATTTTCCAGAATTACAAGAAACAAAATGCACAACCAAATTACATTACGGAGCATAAGCTTTTATTCAACCCAGGACTATTTTAAAAATCAAATTATTCAAAATTAAGGCTGAACTCCAGGTCTGACAGGTTTTTCACCACACAAGGCAGACAAGCCCACGTGTTCTTTGCAGACCATTATGGAGTTTCATTCTTACTATGGTGAGAATTAAAGACAGTCGAGGTACCCTAAATCTAGCTGTATCAAGGAGTTTAATGTTGGAATTATGGAATTTCTAAACAATAGTTTGTGCACAAGGTCTATTACCAACATTTAAAAGTGTTTTCAGTAGCACACAGCTTCCTTAAACCCTCTACAGTATATACTGTAAGCCTGTATTAAGAACTACTTGACTTTGCCCTCTAAATAATGTTTTGGGAAAGGTCCATAAGAAAATTCAGTTCCTCACTTCATACTGAAGAACAGTTCTGACTAACTCTGAACCTGAGTGCCTCATCAAAAAGATATCTCAATTCATTGGCAACTTCAAACAACATAACTAAATCATTCCCTTTTAATCAGTATGGAAGCCATTCTGGTTTAAGGGCTAGATAATGTTGGAAAAAAAGCAGTTAACATATTCCTGTCATTCTTAAAAAATACTTAAAAATCAAAATTAACACAGAGGTATACAAAAAAAGAAATCACACATCTGAAAATATCTAGTCCTCCCATCTCCATATGATGAAAATTCTCTGGTGACTGGATCTGGATACAGAGCACTTGGGCCACCATTATCTCAAGCCCTGCCAAAACAGCCACTAAAATACAAAGTACTTCATATTTCAGTGCATTTGTATTTTAGTATAGGTAAACAAATACAAAACCAGGGAAAGTGTTCCTATCAGTGTTTCCTACAGATCTGAACTGCGTAAGGCATTCCAAGAAGTCAGGGATTTGTTTCTCAACTGAACTCACTTTGGAGTAATAATTAAGGATAACTTTTTCTGAGCAGTTTAGAAGAATAAATCAGCTTAATGCATGGTAGAGCAGGAAGGTTAAGACCCCATACTGTCTTCCCTTCCCTACAGGCTTCAAAGCAAACCTATTGTACTGCAGCCTTTGTCCAAGATGCATTTCAGTATGGACCATGGAGCTCTGCAGACACCTGAAAATGGATCTGGCCCTATAACGGGTGCAAAACTGGGCATTAACCATTAATCAAAATCTTAATTGCCATAACATCACCAAGAGGTAGATTTACCACAGGCCTCTGAATGGAGCCCCGATCTGCAGTCAGCAGCAGAGTGAGCTTCAAAATTCACAGAATGTGCAACTGAAGGGCCAAGTGTACCCAAATCCAGTCTACTGAAATTAGTCTTTTTATAAGATTCATAAATTCCAGAGTTTTGTAAAGCCAATTTTTCCTCTTCTTTCTCCAAGGCAGAAATTGCAGTAAAAGCTGGAAGGCCCTTAACTGTGATATAGTCAGATGCTATTACAGTTTAAGCAGTCAGTAGGATCATACGTAGGACTTGAGACAGTATCTCTTTCATCTAAAAATTCCAGAGTATATAATATATTCTTTTCCAGTTTCCTATAAAACATGAACACTAACAACCATTCTATAACCATTATCATTTTAGAAATGGTACTGAATATAAGATTTCAGCAAGTCTAACATAATACTCAGAATTTATGTACGTCTTACAAGTACCGTGCATAGCAAAGGCTACAAAAAGGACAAATCAAACTGGATAACTGGGCCAATTCAACTTGTCTTATTTTCCTTGAAAGATTTAAGATTTTGATTCTGTACATCATCAGGAAATAAAGGAAGAATAATCCATAGTGCAATTGTAATAAGCAAAGTAATATGTAGTGATATCTTTTTGAATAAATATGGCTCACTACTGATCAACTACCATTCATACAGTTCCATCAACACAGCCACCTGTTGCACAGGACAGTTATACACAAATCTACAACAGGTGTATGTTCAAACAGATAATGAACTACATGGAAAAATATAAAAAGAATATTATACAATCTCATACATAAACCAGACTGTAGTGTAATTGCTTTACTTGTTTAAGTTATCTGAAAAATACTTCAAGTACTTGAAAACAGCGGCAGAATCGTCTTTCAATGAAAAGCAAAATTGCACTGATTTAAAAATACATTACAAAGTTAAATACACATTCAAATTAATGTCCTGATTTAACATTGCTTTCAGTGTTTACTTCCATTTCTCAGTACTTCTTGATTACCTGTGTTACTCCAGGAGGATCCAGAGTTTAGATAAAGAAGTTTCAAACACAAATATGTGTTTTATGTGTGGAGTCCGAGAAAGTTTAAATTCATTTAATCTTTTTCTCCATCTTCACTGCTTCCTGTAAGTAGAGGAAAAGTCATAAGATACAATGAGATTCTTCTGCACAACCCTCACTTCTTTGTAAGACTCTTGCTAGAACTTGGCACTCTGCTGTTTTGCCATTCCAAGTTTTGGTTAATTTTTTCCCTACACTTTCAACTACTGCAAACATTTGGTTCATTTATTCATAGACATCTGCTTCAATCACACAGTTCAATGTCACTTCTTAGGACACACAAGGCAACACAGGATCTCCAAAATATTCTCTCTTATCTGTAAGTTACTAAGCAGCAAAGATTACCTAATCAATAAGCACAATACAAGAACAATACAACTCTATATAACACTGATTACCTATTTATAGACATTGACCATTAGCAAGGCTCTGCAATCAGTAATATTTATATTTAATAATGCAGTGTGTTATCAAGATTAATAATATGCCAGACTGATTCAAGTGTGCTTATTTTTTCTCCTCTTAACCCTCAAAACCGTATCAAAGGTTAAAAAAGCTTTTGGTTTTTGACAAGAAGGCTTGTTAATAAACACTGCTAGTACTCAATATTGCTCTGAATGGATTGTTTGGCTCTCCTAACAAAAGCTATCCTATTCACAGCTCTAGAAAACATGCTGCAATTCTCCAGAAAATGTCAAGAATGCAATGTCTAAAAAGCAATATGAAAAGAAACTAAACTGTAAAATAAGCTTACACAATAACAGCAGAAACATTATGTTCCTGGCATCCTCATCCTGTGCAATGAAAACACAATTGTGACTTAAGACAGTGCAATAACCAGAATTAATAACTGCCATAGTGTGGCAGATGCAACAGCAGAGCTTCAGGGATGCAGAGGTTTCATTTATACAAATACAGCACTACAGTTTTTTAACACAAAAACTGAGAGCTTGTCCTGTAAATGTTCCCTAGGCTGTTCAATCACAACTTTGTATCAACTTGGACTCAAATAATCTCAATGGAAAACAATGTCTTAAGTGAAACACAAGACCAGACAAACTTTCATAGTGTTAAAAATGTACTTCTACATTTGGTATTTAAATAGAACAAGACTTGTTTTATCTGTTACTTTTATCTTTACATAACAGTTTTAATTTGTATTTTTAAAGTAATTATAATAACTAAATCACTTACCTCCTTGCTCCATATCTGAATCTGTAAGATGTGTGAGAGAAAAGCTTGCCATGTTTGCAGGAGAGATGGAGAATCTGGAATAGGGGGATGAATGTGACCAGTTCTGATCAAGAGTCCGGGAAGGTGGAGGTGGAGAGAAGTACTTGGATGGCTGAAGGGGTGCTTTAGAACCAATGAGACTATTAGCTGCCTTGGATATAAAGGATGGCTCTGGAGAAGAGAAGTCATCATCCCACTCAAACCCCCCACCTTGGGGTGGGGTCCAAAAAAAAAAAAAAAAAAAAAAAAAAAAAAAGAAGAAAGAAGAAAAAAGAAAAAAGCAGCATTACAGCAATGTCATGTAAGGTCACCCAGAGTTGTACAAGCAGACTGGAGGACTGCATTAACCCCAAACAAAACCTGTAGCCCTGAGCTGGGTTCTAGCCCAGAAGTCATAAAGATTTGTCACCCAGTTTTTCTGCCTCCCAGGCAACCCTGGACACATCACTATATAAACAAGCAGTATCTCATCCCAGCTTTGCTCCTCAGGAACAAGGCTGAGCCCAGCTGCAGTGTGTAGGATGCAAAATTGAAGCCAACATGGTCCAGTGAATTTACAGATCACATACAGCTTAATAACTTCCCATAAAAGGCTCTGCATAAAACAGTCTCAGCCCCTGCTGTGTATAAATATATTCATGTACCTTCTTCATCTGTTGAGCTTTCTGAATTTGCAAATCTGTTTAAGTAAGCAGGACTGGAAGATGGAACAGGAGAGCTGCCAGCACCTTCCCCATTCACGTCTGTCCCACGACTTCCCAGCTCCTTCGTTGGTGTCTCCTAAGGCAAACACAGCCATTGATTGAACTCTTTTTACACACAATCTCTGTGACTTCCAATGCCAGCACCCACAAATACACTCCCCCATCCTGCCATCCAGTCAGATGTGGAATTAAAAGGTCTATAAACTGTGACAACAACACACCAAGACGGAGTTACAGATTAGCACTAGCATATACTTCTAAAGAAAGCTGCATCAAATCTGTGCTAAAATGCACACAGGAAATGACTATTTAAATATTACTTACGATATAAAACGGTTTCATATTTCTAGGAACAAAGCTAAAACACCTTCCAATTAAAAACAGTTCCCACATCAGCTTAACATGGATAGGTTTTCTTTCCCCTTCTTTAATAAAGCCTTTTTTTTCCTCTTTAATACAGCCTTATCCTAACTTTTTTTTTTTTTTTTAATCTCCTAATCATGTTCAGGATCAAAAGACAGACTTTGTACAGCCAGTACTGGAAGCAGCTGACATTTTATCAGTTATTGTAATAAAAAGTAAAGAGTTCAACAACTAAGAGCAGTTTAAACACAGCTGATTTTTTACTTCCCCTCTCACAAAAGGATTACTATTCTACAGGCTGGCTAAAACAAATAAATCACCTATGTTTTCTATTCCAAAACACAGTTAACTCTAATATTTATGTACGTCATCATAAGCAACATTTCCAAAGCTTGACAATGTTACTGTTCTTTTAAACTCACTGGACTAGTTTAGTTGCCATAATGCTAAAATACAATCCCCTCTATATCCAGTTACAGAAGTTAAAAATTGATAAAGCTGATAGGGAAACAAAAGTAACCCTGAATTTTATAAGCAGATCACTGTGTCACTGAACATGAATCCCACAGGATTAATAAAAATTAGCATTACCATCTAAATACTGCTGTCATCTTTGATTATGATATTAGATAAATTTACCTTAGTGCTAAGTAACATAAGATTCCAAGTTAGGTTTCAGTTTGAGTTTTGGGGAGTTTTTTGTTTAATTATTGGCTTTTTTTGCTTTCTTCCTTCTTTTATAAAGCATTAAACAGATGAGCTGCTACTATAAAGTTACAATAATATTCTGTCAAAATAAAATAATTAAATCTTGTCTACAGCAATGCTGTCTCACATATTCAAATTAAATACATCTTCTAAACAGCAGAAAGACATCACTAAAACCATGTTTAATTCAGCACATGCAGTCAAGGGTCCAACAGCAATGGAGATTCAGGATTTGACAACCAAAGCAAAACCCTCCTTCACTTCAGATTAGTGCTGCTAATTCTACCAGCAGCACAAAACTGCATCTACCCAAGTCACAAAGTTCTCTTTTCTTTATATATAAATATTATTCTTTTACATAAATATTGTTCTTTTACATATATATATTCTTATATAGCCTTAATATATAAAGAAAAAATAACCCACACCATGAACAAGCAGTAACCCTGCCAAAACAAGAAAGGTACTTTTGTAACAAGGTTTCCCCAAATATTAAACAATTTATTCAATTACTCTTTGTTTAAAGGGGGAGAAAAAAAAAAAAAACAAGCCAACAAAAACTTGACTCAGTAATTAAAAAGAAGGGTACCTGATCAAACAAATAGACTGTCACATCATCAAAGAACTTTACAGCCTTTTTCTCATCTTTCCAAAGTTCAGGCTGCCTTTCGTTAAGAGGTTTTGGAAGTTTCAACAAGCTTCTCAAATGTTTTCCATCATCTTTGTCAGTAACTATCTCAGGTACTTGATGAACAGTTTCATCTTCACTGTCAGAACTCAGACTATGCATATTAAAAGTCCTCATGTCATCCTCAGAATCACTGTTTTCATCTTCCTCATCTGCATCATCGCCGTCTTCTAAATCGAGCATTCCAGACACGCTGAGTTTGCCGAGGTATTTTCCTTCAATATCTGGCTCTTTCAGTTTTTGTCCTTCCATGTGATAGAAGGACTTCTCACTGTTACTCAGATCTAAAGCCATGTTGTGCATAGGCTTTAAGTCTCTGTGTGAAAGGAGTTCTGAAGTGTTAGTGCCAACACAAGAGACACTTTTATGGGAGCTCTCAGATAGTTTTATTTCATCCCTCAGGTTACCTTCCATCACTATTTCCAGGGAAGTCAGAGTTGCCTCAGCCCACTCATCAGGACACCCCTGCATCCTTTCATCCATCTCTTGGATCTCTAAATTGTGGTTTAGCTCCAGTTTTGAGTTTTGGTTATCATCACCCTGGTAATTCCTCACATCACACGTTTGCTGTCTCTCTTCAAAACCACAAACCTCTTCAGTGTGGTTCTCTCCTCTGTTGGAGGAACCAACACACACAGTCTCTCTGGACAGATTTACAGACTCTTCTGGTTTTTTATCTGGCTCAGAATCATTATCAGAAAAATAGGCTGAGTCTCTATAAGAGTTTTGATTTCCACTCAGAAAAACCACTGGGGTTATTTCAAAATTGCTGTTCACTGCATCCAGACAAGCTGCTGCTTCTGACACAATGATGACTGGATTAGAAGGCAAAGCACTGACACTGTTCTCACTCACAACACACAGAGCAGTATCCACACTGGAAGCATCCTCAACAGGGACATGGGAAGTCCATTCTGGAGATTCCAGGTTTTCTGTTTCATAGCCACTGTCAGCAGGTTTGTCTGGTGGCAAAAGTTTCTGCGGACTTTGAGCCTGCAAAGATTCTAAAACCTCATTTACATCTAAAGAATCCAAAGAATCAGGTGTCTCTAAGACTTGTTCTACAGTCTGTATAGGAGATGGGCTGTCTTCCAAAAGACTGTCCTGACTTGTACAGTCTGAAGCAGCAACAGAAATTGAGGTCACCTCTTCTGGAACATTCTTACAGTTCTCAAAATGATTTGATGTTTCTTGTATTTCCTCCAACAAACATTCTCTTTTTTTTAATATGGGAGAACTATCTTGCAAGTTTCTTTTCCTATCTTCCTGATCACTACATTTTTCTCTATTAGAAGTTATTTCATCAGACTTGAAAAGCATTCCCTGTTTCATCTGTGCATCACACTCATCTGTTTCAACAGCAACACTGTAAGATGGACTGTTTCCAACATTATTATTTTTGGCATTATAAGATAGCTCTTCTTGACAGAGAACATCAGTGTTACAGGACATGACTTCATTCACTTCTACATTTAGAAATTTCCCCTCATCCTTCAAAATAGGAAGATTTGCACAGTTATCACATGAATTATGTGCTGTGGGTGGACTAGAGGATGCCTGCATCTCTACAGGAATCTGAGACTGGGAACTGAGATCTTTATTCATTGTCACTGGGTTAAAATTTTCATCTTTCACTGTTCTAAGACTTTCATGTATTAAAGAAAAGACCTGTGCATTTTCAGCCAGCACAGGCTCAGGCTCTACAGAGTTTCTTTTTGAGGTTTCCAATATACTTTTTAGAACATCATCTGAGTTTTGCCCAAAATCACAGCTGGTTTTTTTAGGCAATAACCCTGTTAGTAAGTTTTTCTCTTGAAGAAATAAGAAGTTATCAGAAAGTTCTTCTAAAGTTACCAGATCTGACTGGTTAGAGATATTTTCACATAAGGAAACTGTTTCATTTTCAGAAGGATGACTAGTATGCTCTTTCTCAGAACAGCCTACTGCCTTTCTAGCATCTGTGTTTGAGTTCAAAACAGCTGGTTTAAAGTCTTTAGGAGAATCATCAGCAAACCCAAGTGTTTTTCTGTTTGCCAATTCTTCTGATCTATCAATGTCATTAAATATACTCTGAAAAGGACTTTCTGGACTACTAGTAGCAGGCAAAAATTCCTCTTTAGGATCTCTATTGTAGTGGAAGAAGTCCCCATCGGTACTAGATTCTTCAACATCAAGATCCCTGAGAACCGTGAAATGAGAACTTTTTTCTTGTACAGCTTCTTGATGATCGACTTCTGTTGTTAATACAACTGATTGGTTATCAAAATTCATGTTGCAGCCACTTCCTTTTTCCTCTAACTGGATATAGTAGTCATTTCCAACAGAAAGTTTGTGTGCATCAAACACAGGTAACACCCCAGGTACAGCAAGTGATGACTCTTGACCACTTCCATCCTGTGCTCCTGGTCCTTGCTCTGCAAGTGACCTCTCAAAAACCTCCACTGGATAGAAAATACTTGTGTAGGTCATGGCTTCATCAGGATTCACATGTCCACATTCATCAAAGTGATCATGTTTAGCTGCCTCCCAGATGTACTCAAAGCTCAGACCATGGCTCGTTTCAGTTACAGTCAGAACTTCCTCCAGCTCATGGCCGAGTCTATCTCCGGTGAAGTGATCCAAGATTGGGAATGCAGAATTACTTGCTTCTCTGTTTGAGGTGTTTGGTTTCAGAGCATTCCACTGCTGTTCAAAATCAATCTCTGAGTCCCTTTGGCTTTGCATGCGGAGGTAAGTTAAAAGTCTGTGCACTTCTTCTGCTGTCGGTCTTTTTTCTGGAGGGAGCCAGCAGAACTGCAGAACTTCATACCTACACAAATAAAAACATGCTTCAATAGGTTTCACAGTGAAAAGGATTTTAAAGAATTCAGATACCTAACAAGCCTCAGAGTACCAGTATCACTGGCAGGAACTTCCATCTCTAGCAAGTCCTTTTACTCCCTTTATCTAGGGTTTGTGTGCCATGTAGCAATTTCCATGTATTTAAGACAACTGAGTCATTTCAGAAACATCTTCATCAGCTTTAAGAATAAATAGAAACATTCAAAAGTTTACCATCTATCAGAGTATGGCTGCTCCAGACGTGGCTTGAAGGGTTTCACCTGCTTCTCCTTGATGACATGGGTTAGGACTTCCCTGTCAGAGAAGTCTGAGTAAGGCCGAGCACCATTCTCAAACAGCTCCCACAATGTCACACCCAGGGACCTGCAGAAGAGCAGGAAATGACAGGGCATTCTCAGAACTATTTCAGAGTGGCTTTTCTAAGAAAGGATAAGCAAAGCATAACTGGCAAGGAGAAATAAATACTACTCCCCATTGCTTCTAGAATAACTTCAGAACTTGTTAATTCATTTTGACAGAATGCTAAAAGCCTAAAGAATAAAGTGCTTGAAGGCAATAACAATGAAAGCAACAAAATATAAGTGGTCTCAAATTACTGATCATGTAAAACCCCCACATATAATAAAATATAATATTTTCAACAATTTAAAAACGGTGTTTTTAATATGGTGCATGGAAATGAGATTAAAAAAACCTTACAGTTAGTCCAACAGAAGAGAAAAAGTTTCATGAGAAATTGCATTTACAGGTCAAACTGCTAGAAAAGTCATCTTTGTTCCAGAGTTCATAGAATTGCTTATTGTCAAGCTGCAGTGGTTAAAAGTTGCCTCTGCTCAGTGCTGCATCTGTACTGCATCCACCACTAATCACATTTTCACTGATTACAGTCAATGCTAATCTTCAGGGAATCTTTCTGTGCTCAAAATGCAAAGTAACTAACTCTGCATGTAGAATAATTTAGACTGGAAGGAGTGTCTGGCATCACCTAATCCAAACCTGCTCAAAGCAGCTCTGCATAAGAGGCACTGAAATACAAGTTGGAAACCTTAAGACCCTGGCTGCTTATAGTCCAGATGAACAGTATGAGCTGAGGACTCCTCCTTGGAGGATAGAAACAAATTAGTTTTTACATTTTACATTCAAATTTTACAGAAATTTACGATTTCTATATACCCCACTTGCTTTCTGCAACCTTACTTTTAAAACACAAACAAAGCCTAGTTCAGTATTTAATATCCTTCAAATATAAAGCAGGAATCGACTACAATGTTTTCAGAAATGTTAGTCTAATCCACAGTTTCCATTATCCAAATTTCTTGGGGCTTGAGAACTGAAGTGGAACTTGGCAATTTCAAAAACGTTCATCTTCAAGAGTTTACCAGCCATTGTCTACCAGCTCTCTGGCAGCAGAAATCATCAGTTAATTGCTGCTCTCAAATGCTGCAGCAAGAACACAGCATTTTAATTAAAATGCCATTGTTCTACCAATTGAACTTCATCAGGCTCTAGTGGGATCAACTTATGTCACTCACAGCTACTTATTCTTGAAAAAATAATTTACCATTTCTTTCCTTTGTAAGCATCTGAAGGTATTTTTATTAATATAAACACCTATTATTCTGCTAAACTTTTTTGCTTGCTCCAACTTTCTCAACAGATTTCTAAGCACCTTTCCAAAGCAGGATATAGTTTCAGGTTTATACAAATTAACCCACTGTACATCTGATGCATCAGGTTAATTTAACTATAATTTACTCCTTCATGTAACATTTGAAAATATGTTCACAAATCTCTCATTGAAATTTTTTAAAGTCTTTACATACCATATGTTACTGTATTTATTTTGCTCTGCTGATAACAGTCTGTCTTGAAAACTTGTTACTAACTCAGGTGCAGTCCATCGTAGAGGAACAAGTTTCTTCTCATCTGTCTCAATATAATCTTCCTAAATTATTGATCAGAATGAAGAAAAAAATAAAACATAAAAAGGCTGAACATACATTGGATCAACTTCCAGATAGTGACAGTCCTTCCCTTCATATATTTTTATGTGATGTCTATGTAAAAAAATTAGAATTTAAAAAAATAATCTCATTTTCCCCAAGGAGCAGAGAATAATGCTATGGAGGAAAATCATTCACTGGTCACTGCATAGTAGAAACTCAAATGCCAATTTCTTGTTTAGGGTTTGGTACTTACAAAATGTTTTAATTAATGTCTTTAACTTTTCACTTTCTTGATATATTTTAATATTTTGAATATTTTCATTAAGAAATTTGAACTTTTCTTTCAAATGTGTCCTTAAAACACATTAAAATTAGTTTGTTCATATTGTAGGATTACTGTAAATAGGACAAAAAAGAGCACATTTAGAAGATTCCCAAAGCATAAACTCTACTCATCTCCATAAAGGTACCTATACTGGTACATGAACTTGCCACAGTTATTTGCCAGTAATACTTTGAAAGTTCATTATTCAAATAAAGGACAATCTAGTATCAGTTTCCAACTTTCAAGCATGCTTGTTGTAACATGGCCCCCGAATCCATTAAAAAGTGGCCCATGACAAGATTAACTTACCTTATACCTACTGAATCCTATACCATAATCTCCTACTTTGACATTTAAATCAGATGTCAGGAAGCAATTCCGTAAAGCCAAGTCACTGCAAATGCAAACAAATAAACAGTGAGACAAGCCAGGAGGCCTTCAAAGCAAATTCAGACAAATGGGTTAGCAGAAGTGATAGCTCTTCAACAGTCAGGTCATAGTTCAAAGCACCAAATGAAAAACCAAGAAAACTAATTTTTAAAAGGTGCAATTGTGATCTAAACCAAACAATAAGAGTTTTATTATTGTTTATGTTTTTATTAAGTTTTAGAACCTACACATGCCAGCAATTGATTCCATATCTCACTGGAATACTGTGGCCACTACAGTTCTATACAAACATTCATCACTTCCAGAAAAAACAAACACTGATAGGGTTTCTCCTCAGAGAGGACTTATTGGACAAGATTTCTTTTGTGGCCAAAAGGTTGTGATTTCCCTTGGGCACTCCCACTGTTTCAAAGTAGAATCTGTTTAGAGCCAGAGCTAAGCAGACTCTGCAATCTGGAATCCAAAAAAAAAACTGAACACAGTGACAAGGCAATCACATTTTAAAAACCCTAGACTATTATGCTGCCCTGTATAAAAAAAGTTCAAGTTGCAGTCACTTCTCTAGAGCAGTGGTGTAGACTCTTAAGCATTCAGACTACATACAGCATTTATATGCAGTTATTTCATTCTGCTTACAATCCTCTCATGGAGATGATGTGGGCTGTTCACATGCTACAGTGATGTCATTCCTCCTCATACCTATCACTGCATGGCTTGCATTTTAACTCTCATAAGCAAAATCTATCAGCAATTCAGATCAGGTTTAAATAATAATTTATAATATGATACTGAGCAACCAGTAATATCTTGCATCTACAGTTTAGTTCCTTAAGTAACAAACCCATACTTTACACATGAACCAGAACTACAGACAGCCTTTGAAAAAGACTAACACAAAAAGTAATGTATTTCATAGAAGTCCTCCAATAAACAAATCACATAGCTCTTTAACAGACACAGAATTTGTTTCTAGTTTCTACCATAAACCAGACCACAAATACTCACAAAACAGCAGTGCTGCTGTAATAATACAAAGAACCTGTTTTAGGAAACCCATCATGCAAACTCAGAAATTTATGCAAGTTTAATGAACCTAGAACTGTGGCTGCGACAGCAAAGAGCTCAGCAGACTAATTGCTCAAATATTTCACTTCTCAGTTTCACAGAGGGGACCAGGAAATTAAGTGCCCTGGAAGAACTCTACCTTTGCTTCTGTTGGCTTAAAAAAAGTCTCTGAAGAACAAATGGTCAAAGCCACAGCTTGTCTGCTACAAAGAAAGATGAGGATGTTTTCCTCTCCAGAGTAATTGAACTACACAGGTCAGAAACACATCTATAACCCTCAAGTACGTCCCAGAGCTTGCCAGATTGTTTTATACTATTTAAATAAATATCTTGGAAGAGAAAAATTGTTGGCTGCTTGAATTTACCACTAACAACAAAATCACTGATGCTGGAGCTTTACCACTTACTCTGACAGCATCAGGATAGTGTTGCTAGAAGCAAACATTACAATGAGAATCTTTCAGATCCACAGATTAATTATTTACCAAGTTTATCTGTATTTCACTGAAAGTATACTGTTAAATTTAATATCTACAGAGCCATGCTGCTGCAAGACAAGAAACTGGTCCCTCCATTAGACAGGTACAACTGGTATTACCTTCAAGTCATTTGAAATTGTTACATGGGGCAAGAGAAGAGCTCTGTTCATCAGCCACCAGCTGGGTTCAGGCTTTGGGGCTTTTTTCAGGGTTTTGCTGCTGTTTTAAACCCTGCACCTTTTAAGACTTAGGTCTGAGAGTTCATTTCTCCCTGAACACAAGGTCTCTGCCTTCCCTAAGCAGCAAGATGTGCATTGATAAGCTCCCACACAAGCTCCTGACTTGCTGAAAGGGTGATGCAAGTGCTGGTTCGACAGCAGAGAACAGACCAAGTACCTGTCTTGTGACCCAAGGTTTCATCAGGTAAGCCACATTTGGAGAACAAGCACTCTTTAATATTTTAGTCATTTTAGATGTTAATGACTTCCAGTTCCTTAGCACCTTTACACTCAAAGCAAAAAAAAAAAAAAAAAAAATTGAATTTTTCTGGGCAACTTGTTTCATGAATAAATTTTCCCTGCCTTTTGCAACTACCACCATTCTTTCAGTATTGGCTACATTAACTTTAATTAAAAATAATAATATTAATTAAAAATAAATCTAGCACTTCCCCCAATGGGAAGATTCTTCTCCTAGCATGGTTATTCGAAATCTGATTACCTCCTTTAGTGAAGATTTAAAGGTTACATGAACAACAATTCAGCCAGAGAATACCCCTTTCAGTCAGATTTTCCCTCTAAACTCAGCTTCCTCCTTACTGCATTAGAAAGAGTTTTTTTTCCATTTTTAGTAATACAGGTAACATTACCAAAGAGAAGTTCTAAATTTCCACAATCTAAAAAAAATTCACAGCAGGCAAGATTCATTCTAACTAAATTTTAACATCCCTCCCTCCACAATAAACAAAATTAATTTGACTTGGCCATGAATTAATCAACTACATGTGGCCTGGCTTGGCAGCAGGTTGTGTTCCATGGGCTGCAAACCCAAAGAGCAGCTTTCAGGCAGGTGGAGCTGGAATACCACACCACTGAGCACCTTCATGAGCATCACACCTTCATGCCTCAGGCTATTTCACATGTGGAAACACAGTCTTCAATGCCCCTGGATTTTCATAAAAATACCCAGATGAATTTCAGAGTGCATTCTGACACAGTGGCATTTCTCTGGAGCCCACCTGTGCACAAAGTTGTGTTTGTGCATCACAGCGAGGCCAGCGGCGATCTCGCACGCCATTCTCTGCAGCAGCATCAGCTGAGACTCTCCTTTCATGTGCTCCTGCTCATTGCAGATATAAGTTTTCAGGTCACCCTGTAAAAGAAGTCAAAGATATTTATTAGCCTTATATGTTGGTTGAATCTGAAAACTTTCTTTTTAATAAAGATCCAAATGACCACATTACTTATTTACCACATTTATGCTCAATAAAATAATACTCCTCAAATTTCCAGTCTGCATAAAGGATCTTTAAAAAGTCATCCAAGGCATATGGTATTGCTCTTAAGGGTTTTTAATCTAATCATTTAGTAATTAACATCCTAGATCAGACTGCCAGATAAAACCTGTCATGCATTAATAACTTCTATTAAAAAATACAGTTTGATGAGCCTCTGCTTTTAAATAAGATGAGTTTTCAAGAGCTCTAAATCAGCAAAGCTGTCTGTCTGGAATTTGTAAGGGGCTGGAAGGGAGAGTCTAGAGAAGAGAGTTTCAGACATTGCCAGATCACCAGAGCTTTCTATATAAAAAATATGGTAATACAGCCCATTCCAGTCAGAGAATTCTGATGATGGAAGCAGTTTTACTGAATCCAGACAATGCTGAGAAATAGACACATAATTAATGAGCCCATAGAAGCACTCCATAAATTACTAAAAAAAGAACAGCTTTGAAATAGAGGAAAATAATTGAATACTGTCCAAACATTCAGGAAGACTTATGTAGTAAGAGAATCCAAGCAAGGGAAAAGAACAAGTTTCTCATGCCATTGTTGTTCATTTTCTTAGAGTTTGCCTTTTAACTCAGCAGTCCTCTATTTTTGTTATTTAAAATACAGACTTTCTGAAAGGTTAGCACATTATTTTAAAGACATCTCTGTATTGAGACTGCACAACATACACCACAACTTGTTTCACCAGCATAACATCCTGGGCTCTGTCCATGCCCACTGTCTTCCCAAATCCTGGGCCAGGAAGCTCTTGCCAGAGCAGAGTTCCAAACAATTAGGAAAGGAACAGTGTTTATAACACACACAGGTTCCAAATGGCAGAGCCCAAGGAATGCAAGCCCTGAACACCCAGCTGAGCTGACTGTAGGTGGCAGCAGGAGCCTGCAGAAAGTCAAACTCTAAAATTGTCATTCATTCAAACAGCAACTGCTTGCTTAGGGCTTGTCCCAGGTGGATTAAGTTCCTAGGATGCCTGAAATGCACACAAGAATTCCTTTATAATTTTAAAATCCATCAGTAACAGCAGTGCTGTGTGACATCCCTTATTTAGTAAACTATTCATGTAGGCACATATTTTTGTGTGAAAACCAATTTTTATTAAATCCAGCACCTTGAAACACACTGGTTCTATGTTCCCATTCTGGTCTAATTAAGGCTACAATCAAAGTTAAAAATATAAAATAGGTATTTTTGGTATTGCTCTAAAAGGACATTGCTTGCACCAAACTGGGGTGAAAATGGTCACATTAAAGTAAGGAAAACAGTTTTTCAAAAAAGGACATGAACAGAAGTGCAGGCTGCCCAGAAAGAACAGGCAGCTTCCATCCGTGGATGTTTTCAGGATTCAGCTGGACAAAGTCCTGAGAAATCCAGTCTGACCTCAGGAAAATACTGCTTTGAGCAGGAGGCTGGAGAGCTCCTGAGCTCCTTGCTAGCCTGAATTATCCTATGATGCTTCCCTGCCTAAAAGCAGACAGTAGCAACACAGCAACATTATCCCTGCACTATTTTGAGAGCCACAAAATGGCCCTTTATTGACAGACTTTTTAACACAGTAAATATCAAAGGTTATATATATCTGAATAAATGCAGTTCTGCAAAATTCACTGCAGAGACATCTAAATATAAAAAGCTCAATCATGCTTGAGGAAGGCTCTACTTTCTCTCCAACCTCCTCTGCCACTCTGCCTTTTCCCTCCTCTCCTGGGATTCCATGAAGAACTAAATTTTGCCTTTCTTCCCATCCTTCTCACTTCAGCCATTTTGGTAAGTTTTAATATACCTTTTCTCTGTAACAAACAGAAGCTGGGGGCAGAGTACTCTTCAGCAGCCTTTTGTTTGTGCAAATTCCATACTGGGTTCATCTGAACACCCAAATGGCTGACATGACTTTCTAACCAGAATGCACTGATGGTTTTAAAACTGATGATGGTTTTAAAAATGTGAAGCAGTTACCAAATTACATCTACTGAACACATTCTAACAAGTTGTCATAAAGTGACAAATTTCCCCTTTATTGTTAAACCACACACCCCTGATAAATCTGCTCTTTGGCTCATATCCATATTGACCATGATCATTAAATAGATTCACTGAACTCTTTGATTATGAAGTTTTCACTGCAAAGATTCTTTTTTGATGAGAACATGCTTTCAAGTGGCAGTAATTAAAAAAAGAACCAATCACTGCAAGCAGACACCTTCCCCTAACAGCAACATCCCTAAAGTAAGCTACAGAGCACTCCAGGCAAATACTGCATCCTGCTGATCTCATCTGCCCAGGGAATTGCAAGACTTGAAGAATTTCTGTAAGAATTTGATAAGCAAATCAGCCTCACAATATACATGCAACTTCCACATTTGAATAACTTTCCTTTTACTCATAAATTATGTCAATCCATTAGAGGATTTGCTGTGCTGACAAAATGCTGGCCATGCACAG
>JANRGV010000045.1:9351334-9372737 GCA_024734035.1 Alethe castanea | reverse complement strand
GTAATATATTAAAGTTAATAAGACAGCTACTACTATTTTTAACTTGGTATCATTCTACAATGTTTAACAGTGAACAGTTAACTATTCATAGCAGACTACACTGACATAGAATGCAACTAATACAGAGAAAGGGGCTGTGAGACCTTTTAGAGCACTTCTTATTATATTTACTATTTTCTAAATAACTTTAACACTGGCAAAGCATAGAATTTAATGCCTTAAATCACTTATGTCCAACTGATGACTTCTTTTCCAGCTCTGCAAAGCAAGGTATAGAAAACAACTTGGACTACATTGTAAAATAGACTAAATGTTGGCCAAAGCAGTTCTTGCAGGGGCTACCAGCAATCTTGTGTAACAGAAAAGTATTAGGTCAGAAAAACAAGTAAGCCAGCCTGCCTGACATTCAGCATTGCCACCCTGACAGCTCTGGTTTCTCTGCACTAGTTTCCAGTGCCTCTGATCAAGACCTTTCAGTGCCAAGGAGCCTGGGAACTGATAATCCAACAGGGCTGCCTGGGCAGCCAAGACAAGGCCAAGTGGCCCTAAAAAGGCTACAGATCCAAGCAAGAGAAGTAGCAAAAGGAGGACACACTGTGATAGGCTGTGAGTTTGAAGGAGTGTGAATAAAACAACCTCTGTACCCTCCAGACTGTGCTGGTCAGCAGAATAGCCCCAATTTTTTGTTACATAGTATGCCACATTTGCTAAACAAGGTCAACACTGCCACATGAGCCTTAAAAGAACTTGTCACCTGTAGATATTAAAACTTCCTATCCAACACAGCTCATCATCTTGCCATGTTTATTCAGAACTGTTGAATTCTTAAACACAAAAGTACAAGGGATTGAAACAAGTTTACTTTGCTGGACATACACAGACACCACCATAACATAAGGGAAAGAGCTTTAGCTCAGCACTAAACCACTGGCAGCTGACCAGGACCATGTTTCTCATCCTTGGAACAAATTGTCACCACAGACACTGCAACCTTTAGCCAACCACTAAAGTTCCACCTGCCCTTACGCTTTTTCTGCTGAAGAATCACTCCTGTGTGTTTTGGAAGCACCTCTGTGCATCCCAATTCACCCAATTTCAGGGGAAAAAAGTACAAAAGGAGGTTTGATATCAACTACTAGAAGTCTAAAAAAATCCAAATAACTGCCATTCCAACTGCAGTGACAAAAAAGGTTCCTGACACCCCCTTAAAAACCTTTTTACTAAAAAAACCTATTTAGCCACATCTTCTATTTCATCATGCTTCCTTCACATTCCCTCCTTCCTGTTTCTTCTCTGCATTTACTCCAATATTGCCACCTCCCACTCCAGCCATGGACCACAACAAAAGTTAGTGATGCACAGGGATACTGAGCTGCTCACTTGGCCCAGTCTCTGCATCAAACTGCAAAGGGAACATTATCCTGCCTGCCCCTGAGCATTTGTGTGCAAAAAGACAAAAATACCATCATGTCCAGGAGATACTCAGCTCCACCAAGTAATAGCTCTTTAAGTGAGCCAGACTTTAATATGAAAGTTATGTTTAACTGACTGTAATATATAATTTTCTAAAACCAAGTTTTAGTTCACTTGGAATAGAATAATGAGCACAGACATTTATTTTCCATTCCAAAGAAATTGCCTAACTACACTCAAATTTGTGAAACTACCACTTTAACTGTCAAGCTTACTGCCCCCAGTTAAAGTGAAAATCTATTCTATCCCTTCAGTAAAATCCTTTCCAGATTACTCTGCAGGATCATGACAACTTCTGGCATAAATAATCAGGCATCAAACAAGGATATCATTTTTTCCTATATACCTAAAGTAGGGCAATCTTTAAAAGCTACTCCATCTTCAATTTGAAGTTGGATTACATCACATAACAATTTGAAAACATGGCAGCAATTAAATCTGATTTGGATGTGTATCTGCTAAACTCTATGAAATCCAACTCTCTTTGCAGAAACCTCTTTAAGAAACTCCAATTTGAATACCAGGTTTAAAAATCAGTAAGTAGTATTCTATTTCTACATTGCAAAACTATGAAAAATCTTCTGTTAACCTCAGGCACAGAGTTTTTAATTGTTAACAAACCCAGAACATTTCACTTTGATCAGTCACTTAAAAAGTTCAGGCATTTCTTCCATTTGGAAAAGAAGGATTTTATCAGCAATTCTGCCTCATTAATTTACCACAGCTAATACAATTGAGCAAAAGAGCAGCATGGAAAAATATAGTTATTTAAGGTCACAGATTAATTGATATTTCTCCAAAAACTCAAGTTCATGCTGACTAATTTACATTGCCTGAAGCAACTAGAAGCAGATTTTTGCACCTGAGTTTAAAAGAAAATTCTGCAGTAGCGAAACTGTTAAAAAGACCCTGCAGAAAATTATAAATGCAAATTATATTATTTCTGAAAGACTTATTCCTGAGTAACATCTGTGCACTTCTGACTTCAGTTCTGTCTTGACATCTCTCAAACTCTGCTTTGGGTGACATCTACACAACAAACCTTAAAAGCAGCTCCTGAACCAATGTTTAGATAGCCACTCTGGGGTTTGTTTGGTTTTAGTAACATGTTATGCTACAACAAAACAATTCAAGTCTTTCCATACCATGGATCCAAATTTTTGTCTCTCATGGCTCTGCACGCTGGGCACAGTTCACAAGGCTCTGTACATGCCCCCCTCCTCACAACATTCATGAACATAGGAAATAAAAGGAAAAGAATGTAGGGAAAAGAAGAGTATCATAAGAGAAAGGACTGGGAAGAGAATGAAGACTGAAACTGAAAATTCTAGCTATTAGAATAGGTGTGACTGATATCAGAATTGAGTCCACCATTGCATTTTAGCACAAAGTAGCACAGCATGGGTAAAATTTGGGCACTCCAAATTTTGGAGGTGGGGGAGAAGGCAGAAGGCAGAATTTTCCTCAATTAACATTTTCACATAAATGGTAATAAAAGCACATTAAGATTGCAGACAGCAAATATTCTGGATGTGATGCTGGTGTGTGCATGTGATACCTAGACTGTGATAAAAAGCTCCCTGCTATGACACCCTCTGCCCTCCAAGCTCCCTGCTGAAGGCAGACTGAAAGAAACTGGTAATTCCATTACCAAGGAACAGGTATTTGCCTCTTCAGAACACTCCACAAGCACTTAGAACATACATGATGAACTAAAGAGAGTGCAAACAAAAAATTGTAATTGTGGTTCTTCTAAAAAATAAACAAACAAAAGCCTTCTAAAATTCTGGTTAATCAAAAAAGCTTCCCAGAAAGCAAAAGAATCATTTCATGAGCAAAGGGTAGTAAATATACCACACAAAATTTACACCAGTGGAAAAACAACTGCAGCATCTCATATAAGTGCACTTACCAAGTCACAGAACTCAAAAACTAGAAGATAAGGAATGGCTTCCACACATTGCCCAATACACTGGAGAACATTTGGATGCTGAAGAATGCTGGAGTGAAAAAACACAGTTAAAGCCAGGAAGATCACAGTAGAACACAACACACTGAAATCCCTACCAGAAGTTTCAACACATGACATTGGAGGGGGGTGGCAGGAACAGAAGGTGCAAGTACCACAGCCACAGATTCCATTTGTACCTTTGTAACTACTTTGTACTGCTGAGTGTATCACCGACAGCAGCCAAAACTCAGAGGATCTCAAAGCCATGAAAGCCAGGATTGCCACACGAGAGTCACACCCATCCTCCCACCACCCTTCATACCAAAAATAAAAGCATGCAACTCATGAACTACATCAAGGTACAGAGCTGGCTAAAAGATAAAACTTTTTTTAGCCAGGTGAGTTCCCAGCCAGATCAGTTACTTTTCCTAAATTGCTCCAAAACCACTTATGCCAATGCAGCAGAAGGCACAAAATTTCTTCTGACAACTGCCAACAACACAAGCCTAAATGCTAATACAGCCAGCATATTAAAAAGCACCAAGAAGAGAAAGCTCTTCACTGACCAATCTTTTACAGCACATCCATGCAAGGTAAAGCACACTAAGTTATGTGAACACAACTTTTGCTCACTTTGGGTTGAGTGCACATCACATTTTAAAGACAAACATTACAGTTATATGGGATGGCAAGTAGAGACACTAACATTGAACAAAAGCAATAGACACAATTTATCTGCAGCAGAATGAAGCTGTGAAACATTACTTACTAATATGGTTCTCCATTTCTTAAGAATTGTTCTTGCTCCTTGGGACCTGCAGTTGCCTTTAACTCCTTCACTATTACTCTTGCTACACTAGTGCCTGTGTAGATCTCCCCGAGGAGAACCTGAAAGAGAGATGGTGCCTTTACTCAGAGGGGAAAAACTTTTATAGTCTTCCTGCAAAGAAAAACAAGAACAAAAACATGTTGCAGGAAAAATTTTCTGGCTTTTTTACAAATACAAATAGAGCTTTGATAATTAAATATACATACTTTAATCTCGACAACTGATCTACACGTCAGCTTTCAGAAAACATGTTTTCTAATGAAGACCACTTATTTACTTAATTTTTTCTAAAAAGAATCAGTAAAAACAGGAGTGTATTAAATCAAATCCACAGAATTGAAATGTCTTACTAGTCTCTAGTAAGAATCTACAGGCATATTTTAAAAGCCCAGATTAGTGCCGTGATTACAGCTAAAAATGCATGCAAGGAAATACCCAATTTCAACTTAAATGTTTCTATGTGTGGGTTTTTTTGTTGCTTTTGGGTTTTTTGGGTTTTTTTGTTTATTTTGTTTTTTGGGTGTTGGGTTTTTTTAGTACCATTTTAAAGTAAATACAGAGGCCCAGTCAGCTGGGAATAAGCCTCAATCTGTGCAATATGAAGAGAGAACTCCTCACCTTTCCAAACCAGCCATTTCCAATTTCCTGGATGTAGTTTAGACTCTGACGTGCAACTTGAGACTTTGATCCATCTGTCACACAACAAAACAAACGTAACACGTATCAAACCACTCAGATGGCCAAAGTTAGCAACTGCTGAGGAAATAATGCAAGCTTCTACAAGATTTATTTATTGGGTGCATTCAGCCCAAGCACTAAACCCTACTCAGATGTACATAAAGTAGGAAGGCAATGTTGTGACAACAGCACTCAAGTGAAACTTTTCTAAACTACACCACAACACACCCCCAACAAAACCACAGCAACTGTCCTGGGGAAATGTGAACTTACAGCTTTTTAACACCCTCAGCAAAGAAAGCAAAGAGGCTAAGTTCTGCTTCCAACATAAAAGTGTATTACAGCCTGTAGCTGTGTAGAGAAAATAGCCTACTTACAAAAGTCTCCTATGTAAATAAAACAGAAAACCCAAGACAAAACTCATTGTTTGTACATCTTAACATCTACAGTATGTAGAGTCACCATTTTAATAGAGAAGGTTTTGCAGCTTTATTCTTCAGCCCAATTGCCCTACTTGTAGCTACCATCTGGAAGGAGGACATTTTTCAACTAAAAATACTTCACATAAGAGCCCAGAGAGGAGGACAGAAAAGAAAACCCAGCTCTTGGCAGAGGATGGGCAGTAACAATGGCAGAGCTCATTCACCAGAAGAGATTCAGCAGTGTTGATCCCTCTGCTGCCCAACTGGTTAGGAACACTAATTGACATAAACAAAGCCTTTTCTTGTCTGAGAATTCTAGCCCACAATTTATTTCCATAAACTACATTTAGAGCAGTATTATTGTACTGGAAGAGCCAGAGCTGTATAATTCACTGTCAATGTGCTCCTAAGCATGGTGAAGGCCACAGCAGTGCAACCACATTTTATCCAAGTACTCAGGCACGTTGCCTTACTTCTGGTAAAACACTTCTTGTGACAGCTTCATTTTAACCATTATGGCTACACAGAAGAGCTGACATAAAACTTTTCACTCATCATTTTTCCCAGCTCTTTAAAATATTGAGTCATTTGTACAACTGTGTCATTTGTATTAAAGTCACACTGACAGTTTCTTGAAATTTGTACAGGAATTTTAGTAGAAACTTCCCTGAACATCTAAAGATCAAGCAACACAAGTAGTATGTAAAATTCTGTAAAACAGCACAATATGAGAGTAATTACTTTAGGCTAAAGTCTGCTTATAATATGACAAGACACTTAAGTTTTCTTTTACAAAAATTGTATTTTAAAGAACACATTCCAAAACCCTGTCCACACAGGGAGATGAAACCTAATGCTCTGTCTTACCAAGCTGACATTTACTGCACAAATAGTCTGCAGTGCCATCAAGAAAGTGATGCAGCTGAACAGTAGCACTGCTGTTAAGTAAAGGATTCACTCTTCTATCTGAGGGTGGTGGTTAAAATCCAATGACAACTTGACAACTTAGCCATGAAGAAAACCACTAAAGGCCAGAAGTCACAAAAGTGCCAGAGTACTTCAAACCCTTTAGGTATATGGAGATACAACGACAGCAATCTAGAGAGGGGGCTTTAAGGCAGTTTTGCTCTCTTAAGCTCTCTTATCCTGCCACAGGTTAACATCTTAGAAGTAATATTTCCCTTTTTATCCTTTACCTTACAAAATATATTGGCTCAGTTTATGGAGTTTATGGAAATTTGTAAAAAGTTATTTAGTACAGCAGAGTCAAACAATCAGCCACACTCCATTTCAGACACTGAAAATGCCTATTCTTGTTTTTGCATTGAAAACCACTATTTTACCTGCACGAGATGGAAACTGGGAGGGAGTTGGCAAAGCAATATTGGGAACTGAAAGAGTAAACACTTCTGCTGGAGACTGAACAGATGGAGTATCTTCTGCTGGAGGTGTAAAATCTATTTCATCATCAAAGTTATCTTCGAACTCCTAAACAAAAGAAGTCTTAGTAAACAAGCTGATCCTTGCCTTTAAATAAGCACTAATACAACATTTCTTTCAGTTTGAATGAGCACTGCTAAGGAAGCTTAGCTTTTTTCCAAGGAGACTGACAGACATGTAGTGTTCTATTCCTTATTTTCCATTAATTGTTGTCTTAAAGAGATCAAAGCACTGCTTTTAATAATCAAGGGTTTTTTGTTTAGTTGGGTTTTTGTGGGTATAGTGGTTTGGGTTTTATTGGTGGTGTTGGTTTTTTTGCTTTGTTATGTTTTTAATTTAAATGCAAGCCCTGGCTTTGAATGAATTACCATGAACTGCTGAGGCCAAATATTGTCCATTTAAAAATGAGAGCAAATCTCAATTTTAGGAACACTGATTACAAATGTTCCAAAAGTAACAATTCTATGATGACAATTTCTCAAGTGTTTTGCTACAGTAGATTTGCATCTTCAGTATTCTTATTTGACAGGAGTGTCCTAAACCCCACCTGCAGACCAAGAAAAACAAAAGAAAACACAGAAAAACAACAAAAAGGTTCTTTACAGCAGAATTGTCTCAAAGCTGCAACCTGGTACTGATAGCTAGTTATTATTTTGAAAAGATCTTACCTTGAAATCTATCTCAGGGTCTTTACAGCAGGAGACACAGTTTGCCAGCAGAATGACCAGGACTACCAGAGTGCAGAGAGACAGAATCACAAAAGATGAGGGAACTTCAGCTGTAGCTCCTTCTCCTAGAAATAAACATGGATGCAGCATTATATAAATACACTTAGCACCTTGAGAGTTCCTTCAAAACATATTATTCACCTGCACTTGTTTTAAAATGGGATTCTGAACATTTAATCCCATGGATGTGATCAAACCCAAGAAGAAATTGAACAGAAAGGACAAACTGGCAAAATAGATCTGTGCTTCACCACCTGCCTGCACCATTCTGGACTTACTTGATTCCAGCCAAGAGGCCTCAGCCAATGTGATTTACTGAAGTTTATGATGAACACTGATAACACACCAAGCCTTGGGATTCTGTTCCTAGTCAATAAAGTCAACAAATTTATACAAATATCCAAACACAGAGTAGAAATCTGCTCTTTTGGAAGACATTTCCCATAAGCCAAAACACCTGACCTGCAAGAACAGGCAGCTAGAAGAAATCCTCACCTGAACTGCAAACAAATGTAAAATATCACTATAGGACAGTATTCTCTCAATAAATACATTTGTGACAGTCAGCCAAACACACAAGTTGTCACAAGTGCAATGGATGTAAATCAGCTCCACACCATTTCTGTTCCTTGTGATTCACTAAGTGATTTGTCTCCATTTCAAGAACTTTAGATTTCTAGCTGTTTTACAAACACTCCCAAACAATTTTCCAAAATTTTGTATATAAACATTCCACAGCACATTTCCTGAGATTAAGTCAGGTTATTACTCACAAGATCAAAAGCCTCAAATGGCATTTTAGAAAAACCTTAAGTTATTGCCAGGGGTATTAAACAAATTTTCATCCCTGTTTTCATCTTCAGTAGAGAACAAAGACATGTGGTTCCCTAGGAGACCACAGCACACATCTCAAGGAGTTGTTTTGTTGTCACTGGTTCTTTTCAAACAGAAAAGAAACAAGCAGGTATTGCCACAGGGATCAGAGGAGTAGCTGGACCACATCTGATTAAAATATATTTAGCTATTACATCACTGCCAGAGTTTAACAATGTCAGGTGACCTGGACTGACTGGATTTTACAAGAGCATTTGAATTATCAATGGGAATGTCTGGCAACAGGACACAGTGTAAATGAAGCCTCAAAATAAGAAAAGCAGAAGTTCATCACTAGTAAGGGACACAAAAACTTGTCCACCTATCTCTTAAGCCATCAAAAAACTGCAAAAATTGATTTACAGAAAAAGCCTTTCATCATGTTCCACTGAACTTACAGAATATTTACTTATTTCAATTACATGTAAAGACTAAACTGGCATAATGAAAATCCTGCTTTCAAGTGTGTCAGCACACTGCCAGAGGGTCACATTTTCTGCAAAATTAGGAATATTTTCAATGCAACAAATAATCAAAAGTTAGCAAAAATGGAAAGTTTTCAAACAAGCGATTCTGTTTCTGGTTTCCACAACAGCTTTGGCATTCTAACCTCATTAGGGACTGGGAATACTTCACTGCAGATATTGAGCATTGCTCAAACACAGATCAACAACAGTGGCCACTCACCAGCTTTTGGTCATAATTCTGAAGAGAACAAAGTACCTCTGAAGAGGGCTCTCAATAGAACAATTTATATTCATTTAAATTAAGTCTTCTACGTAACACAATGGATATTTTTCCATTTCTAAGCATCGACAAGAAAAGAGGAGAAGAGAACAGCTGACTTGTGTTTACTTCCTCCAGATGTTCAGTAGCCTTACTTAGGAAAGTGAAAACTACCTGAACTGCAAATATAAACATTCTGTGAAGTCATTAATTAGCCAAATTACTGTAACAAACACACAGGTAATACAGCTGTAGATAAAATATAAGAAATTCCTTTGAACTAATTGAAACCAAATAACAAAAGGTACCTTTACAAAAAAAAATACATTATTGGGTATTACAAATTAAAATTATTATTTCAGACATTTTTCCAAATCCATCACACTTGATTTCCAAACAACTTCCTCACCTTCCCCAACAAATTCACTGAAACAGGAAGTCAGCTCACCTCGGACTATCTACTGAACAGATTTTCCCTAACACCCAGGAACTCATCACCACAATCACAATATACTCCTCCCAGGAGAGTATCAAGACTCCTGAACTCCCTCAGCTGTTTCCTGCATTTGGGAAAGTTGACCAAACAAACCCCTGCAAGAACACTGTCATTACTCACAGAAAGCATTCCTGCTCTCTGAACTCCAGACCAGGTCCTTGAGAGCAGGGTGTAAAGCACCTCAACTGCCAACTGTAACTGTTATTAACACAAAAGTGAGACATTTATTTAACTCAAAGTGGTTTATTTAGCTCAAAGGGAGGCATAATGAGCACTATCAATCATAAGCTGCATTCACTGTACATGTTAGAGACACTGCATATGTATTCAGACACTTTATATGAAAATGCAACATTTTTGCTGGAATTCCTTCTGTGAAGGAAACAACACATTTATCAAGCCTAAAGTCTAAGCCTTTTATGCAAGTTACACTGTTCCCCATCTCTTTTAAGTGTCCTGGAAAGAACACAGAAAAAAAAAATATTGCTGCCATTCATTATGTTACTTCCTAACCTTTAAAACCTTTTATAATTCCCCAGAAATGAAACTATGCTAACAAGCAGCACTTAATTGGAGAAAGTAATGATTTATTTTTTTAAAGCAAAGATCACCTTTGAAAAGGCGGCTAATCATTATGGTCTGTTGAGATAGAAGTCATCTATACTTCCAAAAGCACAAGGCAATAGAAACATAATTTTCACATAGAAAATTATGAACAGAAGCTTTAATTCACGAAAAATGCCAACTACCCTGGGCAAGTTTCTGCAACAGTTACAGAACAGCATTCCAGATGACTCACACAAGTAAGAACCACTTACTAAGAACTACAGAATTCATCTCTGTTTGGATAAACTTTGAAGTTTCTTACATAGTAATTAATAAGTAATATTTTTAATTTGCAAGGTTCTTTAAAAAATGGACATAAAATTAAGCATTAAATTATGGCAACCTGTAATTGGGCTAAAATTTATTGTAAGTGAAGCTATTTTAATAGCTTGCATGAATACATATTCAGTGACAAAAGTTACTGATTAAGTATTGGAACTGGTCTTTGTGACAAAGTGCTGAAAATCAGCTGCAGTATAACCTTGTTTGCATTTTTCAACTATTTCCATCCAATGATTAAGTCACTGGAGCTTAGCAAAATGACTTGGAACTAGAAAATGTTTAATACACCCTTTTGTTTGCAAATTGTAGAAGTATGAAGGAATTAAAGTTACTTATTTTATGGTCCTGATTGAAAAAAGAACCAGCAAGAAATCCATTCTATTTAATGAAGAGGACCATTTCATAAAGTCATCACATCAGAATTTTCCTAAATTAAAAAACCTATTAAAAAACATTGTAAATTGAAATAGTTTTATTATAAACCTGGATAAAATCCAATAAACAGAATTTTGTAATTATTGCAGAAATTAAGATTCTTAATATCATAGATTCTGGAGAAGTTCATAGATTCACTCAGCATATCAGCTTAAAACCCTGCCATATTTACTGTATCCCTATGCAGTAACAACCTAAGGCATTTTAATATCTATCCAGAAGTCAGAATCTGTTCTTTAGGAAAGAGCTGCCAAACAGATTAAAAAATACTCTCTCTAAGATGCCAACAGTAAAAGGCTTCCTGTCAGCTAATACAAACAGTCTAGGCTACTTTGCTTTGGTATATCCAAACTACTTAAGGCAGAGGAAGAGGCCTGGATTATATCAGTCCTGTATTAAAATAAGCAGGAGATGAAGCGCAGCTGCGTCACTCTGTGTGTTACTGCAAGGTTAACACAACATAATGCTGAACAAAGCTCTGTGCTAGGACATGTTCCATCCCAAAATGGCATCTTGATGGTCCTAAATTATCAACACAGAAAATCAGGTGTTCTTCCAGAGCATCACGGGATTAAATACATCTATGCTATTTACCCACTTTTTTGAAGTACACGGTATCATAAAAAATTCAAAGCCCTGGCTGAGGCAGATATTTAATTAGCAGCTACTGAAGCAGATTCCTCAGTACCTCCGAAGATGCCATTTCCTATGCAAGTTCTTCACTAAAAGCCTAAATTTGAGCACAGCACATGTGAAGTCAAAGGCTGCACACAGGCAAGTACACAAACAGGCTCACAAGGAAACAAGGATGATGAACTGCGTCGGCATTCTCAGGATCAAGTTCAGGCCTGAGAACACACACCTCAGTATTTATTACAACGTTTCAAGGGCTGGAAAATGTTATTTTCATACAAAGCATATTTCAAAGCAACTCCTATAAGCCAGGATTCCCTATACCTTCCTAAGTTTCTTTTAAATGTCCTTTCTTCATAAGACAGTTCTCCAACCACTAAATGCAACACCTAAGCAAACAAGCTATTTTTTCACTATGACTGTTTCCCTTCTCTACCCCATTTCCCAGTCTGCCCACAATACCCTCAAATATCCTCATGTCATCCACCTGTGGCATCCTTTGCTATCATTAATTACAAGTAATGAGCATGCCAAGTAGCCAAATATTCCATCTGTTTACTTGTCAAGCAACAGCCTCCACTCAGGACAACACAGGACCAGGTTCAGCTGCCCACACACGAGGGATGCTGGGCTTGCCTTTCCTCTACTGCCTTCTCCCACAGATTATGAAAGGCCAGGATGTTTGAACTCTTGACTGTGGTTCGAGTAATCACATTATTAAGGTTTCCACCTTCAGAAAACTGGGCTAAAACATGCATGATACCACACAGTTCTAAGCTCAGGGAAAAAGAAAAGTAAATTATATTCCAGACATTACCGAGTGCACTCATAAAAGACATTCACTACTGTGATAAAGGCATCGTAAGGCACAGATAAATTAAGCATTATTAGGGCACACTGAACTTCAAGGGAGCATCTGATTTTAAGCTTTCAGCACAGTAGTTGCTATGCAACAACAGTCCCACTGCATAAGCAAGAGCCCATTTCCTTTCAAGAGCAGCTATATAACTGGCACTAATAGCTGTAACTATTTCCAGCACAAATCTAGCATGACAGCCATCACTTAAACTGTCTCTTGGACACACTCAAATTATATGATCATGAACTAAGATGCTACTTTATGACACCAAGTCATAACAGTGCAGTCTTTAAAATACTAATGAATGGCCAAATCTAATTTTGTTCCCTATACCCAGGGCATCTTTCATAAACTTTGTCAGTTGACTTACACTGCTTTTAACGAATATTAAAGCAACCACATTTAAAATATCACCCTAATTTATAGCGGTTTTGACAAATATGATCTTAAAAGCTATCCCTACTTTCCTAAATAATGCTGTCATTCTCTTCTATGCCAGCAATTAAGTGGGAAAGTGCTATCAACTCCTACCCAGTTCTTCACAAGTCATATTCAGATCATTATCTTTCCCTCATAAAGAGTTTCTCCTGCATTTATTTACTCCCTGAAATCTTCAGAGGTTTGCTACTAATAAGCACAAAGCCATATAGACAGAACCAGGCCTACAAATTCAGATGGCCTGCAGGTAACAGGCAGAATTCTAAGCCAAACATCTATTTAAAATTATTTTAGGCACATCTGATTCATTTAACAAGGTAAAGCACAACAGACACTGCAACCCCTCCATTTCACAACAAAAAACCCCAACCAAATTCAAGCACATTCCGTTTGTTACCACATTCCTGTAATCTCAATTTTATTCTGCTCTGCTCCATTTAACAATTGAGCAAAAAAAAGCATCATTTTCAAGATGAAGTTTCAGAAGAAATGGGTGCAGTACCATTATTTAGTTGCACAATGCTTTATCACAATGGGCTTTAAAATGTGACATTAGAAGGGCATAAAAATCACCAACCTTCAACTGAGATACAACACACGCAAACAGAAGTTTTGAAGGAGTGTTATTTGCATTTCAGACATTCTTTTGAAAATAAAATGAAGAGAATTTTAGTGTAAGAGACACTCCAAATTCCAATCAGCCCTTTGCTTTGAATGGCCATTACCAGTACAGTACCAGTACTACAGGAAGAAACATTCCCAAAATCTCAGAGACTTTCATTGACTTGCTGTCCTCAACACAATGGCAGCACTTTAGAAAAATCTAAAATGACTCCAAATGCCCAAAGTATTATAAGCAGAGACTGGAAATGTTCCCTCATAGAGCAGATACACAGCACTGCTTAAGGAACTTTTATGTTTCTCAGTTTACACCTGAACTTTTCAGCATTCAGATTTCTAGTACTTAAGACACTCAAGTAAAGCACAAATGTTTACCATCTTAAAACAATAACCTGGAACAAACTGTTGAAAATATTATTAATTGAAGGCTTATTTCAAAAGTCTATTCTCACATTATTGCTACCTTTACAATGGATACTGCAAACATCTAATGCATTACTAATAAAAGTAACCTTCATCATTATGTACCCTTTTGTAAAAGCACTTTATCACCTGATTTTATTTTCCCTTCTATGGAAAATCCTACTTTCTAGATATAGTCTCAAGAAAAAAAAAAAACACTCCTTAACTTAAAGCTACAACTATCCAAGTTACTTGTGCACAACTGTACTTAATCTTTCTGAAAACAAGAAGCAGTAACTAACAGCTTGTCAATAAAATAATTTCCTGGCTAAATCTGAATTGTGCCACATGGCCTAAATCAAAGTCTGGCACTTGGAAAGACACAAGTAAAATGACAAGATTTTTCAGCAGTAGTGTGGGGAAAAAATAATCAAAAGTCAAATACAAGTCTGTTCCCATATTCTTCCAGACAGATATTGAGACATTTCATCCCTCTACTCAACTTGTGCATTACAATCCCTGCCTTATCCTAGAACCTCATCAGGTCCCTCCTGGGGCAGGTGGATGGGATAAAAGGCCAAGGCACATGTAGAGACAATTCTTCCAAAAAGCCAACAGCTCTTCTTCATTACAACAATTAACCATGAGAAGTAAGGGTAACAAAGACAGCAACATGACCATTTCTTACAGAATTTTCCCCATGAAACGATTAAAAACCCCTTTGACACTTCTCAAACCCATCTTGAGTTCTGGATATATTTCTACAGTGTCAAAAGCCAGTTGCACAGTTAAATGTGTGTTTTGTGGACACATGACCTTGAAATATCACCATTCTATGCAATAAGTTACAGTATTTTCAAGAAGAAACCTTAGCAACTTCATATCACAACTGGATGTGTAATTCTACATCAACAATTCTTGGCAAATTATCTCTGTCCTCCCATTTGTCCTTAAAAAGAACAGGAGTCTATACTGCAGTACAAGCCAACATTTTTTCAAACTACTTTATCCCATGTTCCCCCTAAATGCTTTTACAACGTGCTTCAAATGAGTTTCTACATGTGCTTAAATCCACTTGGTGTGTTAGGGCAGCACAGGTTGTGTACCCTAAGGCAAGAATACCCAGGGCAGTGCTGGACTCTGCCAGAGCACAGCATCTCACCTCAGCACTGCTCTGATCCTCCTGCTTCCTGAGCACTTGTCCTGGCCTGCATATTGGCTGAACAGTTAGCAACAGCAAAACTCTGAGCTGGGATTAGTTTTACATTACTGACCTTATTCTATTATCCTACAAGTCTTCCCAGTAATGTCAAAGAATTACTCACATAGCAGCATACTGCTCAATTTTAATAAGGACTAAATATAGGCTGGTACTTCAAGTGTTTACAGAGTGAGATCTGTTTGAAGTTTCAGTGCTAGAATCTCATGTTTGCACAAAGGCATCTTAAGACAAGGTAAAAAAAATCCATGTTAAATAATTATGTGCCTTATGCCTTCATGGCAGTGTTTCTGGAAAATCTGGGTAACATTATCATCTTGAAAATGTATCACTGACTCTTAATTGCATGTGTGTGCATACATGTACATACACTCAAAATTCTGCGGAGCATACTTTATTCTGTACTGCTAGATGTTGGTTTTGACAATTAATTCCTACTCAAGTACTTTTTTTTTTCCATCTGCTATACCATTTCTCCAACAGTGAGGCACAGGAGTTGTAGTTTGGTTTTTTGTTTGTTGTTTTTTAAACACAGGATTGACCACAATAATTCAAAGTGGCATGAGATGATCACACATCATGGTATCTCCAACCACCAGAAGAGCATTATCTGCAGTATGGAAACCAAAACAACAGTATCTCTTTCTGTATCATTTGATAGCAACACAAGCCATTAAGATACAATGCCTTTGAAGAGACTAATTTCAGTACACAGGAAAGAAATCCATAAATGCAACTTTCACGAGACGGGATTTTCTGGAATCTTGATTTTATAGCAGATGCCTTTCCAACTCCAATGTACAGCTTGGCTAATAAAAGCAGGGGAAGAAAAGAAAGGAAGTAGCAGTATTTTGTAAACAGAGCTTATTAGATCTATTTCTCATCCCTATTCATAGCTAAAGGATCCCTGGGAAGAACAGGCCATCGAGTAAGTGACTGCTTTTGGAGAACTGGATCTGGTTGAAAGCTTAAGTCAGCACTAAAAAAAACTACTGTTACTGTTTTCTACACGTTTTTCATACCAAAGAATCTCAGGGTGCAATGGTAGTCTCAAAAGAGTCAAGTCACTGTTAAATCACTACAGTGATGTTTTCTTACCAGGAAGGAAACTTTTGTAAGAGCAGCAGTGTTGGACAAGGCGTTACTTTGTACAGCACTTCCTACAGAAAATCAGCAGGAGACAATTTACTGACAATGTGCTTCCCACCACTACCTTGCCTAAGTTCTACATGGTACAACACCTTGCCATAGACACTGCTTAAAGCACACATGCAGACTGGAAGGGCTATCCTGACACATTTTGTGCATTTCTGCTTATAAAAGCCGACAAAATATTTTTAGTATCTAGACGTTGCTCAAGACCTTTCAGAACAGCAGTACAATAAAAACAAAGAGCTCATACAGAACAAAAGCACTGAAGCTTTTGCAAACTGTATCCAGAACTGTATCAAGCTCCAGACACTAAAAGCCCAGACCAAACAGAAAAGGCAGACCCAAAATAAAACCTAAGGAACACTCTAGTACTCCATGTGCTGTCCTTCTGGTGCAGAACTGCAGTGTTAGGACTGAAACAGAACTGTGATTTTTGCAGCTCTGGCATTACACAGCCTGAGGTCCCTTCATCCCACGCAGATAAACCATGTGTGAATAGTGACTGAAATCAGACTACAGCAGTATCCAGAAAATTACTCCCCATCATATTTACCTGTCCAGAATGTTGGATCTCACAAAATTGGTTTTTTGGGTTTGTTTTTTTTTAACAGGGGCACAACAACCACCCAGCAATGGGCCCTTTCAAAGCAATGCCCAGTGCTGTGACAACAAACCTAACAACAGTCTCTGATTAGTGCTATCTTAATATGCTGCAATGATACCTGAGGAAGGAATTATTAAATACACCCAAGCATTCAAGACATGAGAAATTGCTTCACAAAGTGACCTCATCCTGTGAGGACTCTTTTAGTTGTAGCAAAGTCCAGACACTTTACAGCCACAGGCAGAGAAAGCAAACCAAGCCTGTGAACAAAGCTTTGTGTGGAACATCCCTGCAGGCAAAAGGCAGGGTTGGTTCTTAACTCAGAGTCAAAATCACAGATAGAAACAAAATATAAAAGACAAATTTCCAGCTCTAGTTCTATGATTATTAAGTACCTGGGACAGAAGCTAGAAAAAGAAATACAGGGAGAAGGACACAAGTTCAGTGCTTGAAAGCGGAGGAAGGACTGATCACTCACATGAAAGGTACACACCACAATTAAAATTCCCACTGTAAAAGCAAGATTTTTTTAAACTTCCAGTGATCTGAATTGCTAACTTGCATACACTTAGAAAATGGCTTTTCTTATTATGTGCAAGAGTCACAGACATTTTTTAGTGTACCACACCACAGGCCACAACTGCAATTTGGCCCCAGTCTGACAGAAGTCCAAGTAAAACATCAAGCCAAAGCAATCCAAAAGCAACAATTTTCCCAGGAGTATTTATGTACTACAGAGCTCATCTTAACACACACAAAAAAAAGAAGTGACCTAATCTCAAAGTTTTAACTTGCCATCTGAGGCCAGTGAACTGACTATTTAGATACTTCAGATTCACACAGCTGCATGAATATTTAGACACTCCACATGAACATCTCTGGATACTACATACCAGCTTCTAATCATCTCTTCCTGGATCCTACATGACCAAGTCCTTCAGCAGGGACTCCACTCCACTGACACCCAACTGGGCCACTCAGTTGCAAGGCCAAGGTTCTCAAAAAGCAATCATGTAGGCACCAAGTTCAGCTGCCTCACTTCAACTGATCAGAATGTGCAGCCATCACAAGTGTGGAATTGAACACACCTGCTAAAAATGCTACCACCTATTCAAGTTTTACAGGATAATAAAAGTATTTTTGAGTCTCTCTTCTTTGTATCTACAAAGACTTCACAGAGCACAGAGATGATGAAAACACTTTGTCTGACATTACACACACTTGATTCAGATGCTCAGTGGAATTAAGGTCAAGTATGGAAATCCAAGTCAGAATTGAGAGCCTGGATGTACATGTAAAGCTTTAGCACAGTAAAGCAGCCGTGGCAGTTTGTGATGCACTGCTTGGCTGCTAAACACTGCTGCAGAAAAGCAGTGCCCAAATGTCCTTCCTTCAGCCACACAGCTGGGAGTGGGAGTCATGACAGGCTGATGCACTTGGGGAAAATCACCAATTCTCTGCAGGCTCAAGACAAATTCAACACTTCAGTCTAGAAACTCCTTTCCAGCAAAACTGCCCCAGCTCTTACCTTCAGTATAAAGTCAAAACCTAAATTCAGAACTACCACAGTACATATCAGTATCCTTCTTTTCCACTTGCAGAATAAATTAAATCTAAGTTGGTTGAAGTATTTTTAGGCAGTAGCATCTTCAACAGCTTGTTTTTCGTATTTCCCATAATAATTGCTACGAACCTTACCAGGGAAACAGTTCAATTTCCTTTACCTCCTCTTCTTATTGTTGGATAAAAAACTTATTAAATTAGCTTAGAAATACAACATCAAAAATGCAAGACAAATATAGAACATCTCATCAATGCATACCTTCATCTGCAAGCACTCTGAAGCCACACTTGAAAAGAGCAGCATCATTCCTTTCAATCGGGGCCCTGAGAACCTGACAGCTCCCCAGCCATCCAGTCTGGCAAACCTCCACAAACTGGAGCATTTTTGCACAACAAATTCAATCTAGTCTTGCTAGAACCTGCCCATTACCACTTTCTGCATTTCAGCTTCCTCCCCAGAGGAGAAGTTAATTTATTACCGGTATACTCCATGAAATAGTCTATAAAATTCCTTACAATAACTACAGGTGCTTTCCTCCTTTTTTTTGTGGATCCCATCTTTCTTATTACAAGCAACACACATAAAAATGTTTCTCCATTGTCAAAGTAGCAACCATTCTTGCTAGGTGAAGAATTGTGGAATTCTAAAGTAATTTAGAAATCAGTTACTGATCACTCTGTGAAAAGCCCATTAAATTCTTCTCAAGTTTTCAAGCCATGTGTATCAGACCAAGTGTTACACTCAACTGCAAAAATTGCCAAGGTCCAGAATGGAGCCCACCATCACCTGCCAGCCCCACCAGAGGAAATCAGAAAAACCTGTCATGGGACACGAGAGGGACATTCACAATATGGCTGAATTTTTTTAAAATACAACCCATGACTCTTAACCCTGGCAAAATAACATCAGAGGTTTGTCATCAGACAGGTTATAAAACCTGCCTAGAATGACAGAGAAGGTTCAAGTTGAACCAGTCTCATTGTCATCCATTGGGAATACACTCAAAGGAAGGGGAAAAAAAAAACAAAGCCCTTGTAGCTTCCCCCCCAGTTCCTGCTGCTCACACAGGTGATGATGCAGGACATGTTGCAGCCTAAGAACCTGTTGCACTCAAACCCACCAGGCACACATTCTTTCAGTAGGAGAAAGTCCTCCCAGCAAAAGTGATGCCAGTGAAACTGAAAAAGGTTCCTAATGAGGCCCTAAAGTTTCAACACTAAATATCCAGCAATAAAGTAATCCAAATGCATTGCCTCTCACATGGGCAAAGACACAGGAGAAAGCAGCAGCTTCATTTCCTGGAGTTCACTGGGTTTCCCATGACAGCATCTGGACAGTTGGCTAAACTTGAGATTACATCCCATGTATACATACTTTGGCTAAATATAATGAAAACCTACGTATAAAATTACAACACCTCATCCATGTTGTATGAGCCCAATATCACAACATCATAAATATTTCTCTTAGCAGTACTGCAGTTGGCACACCTGATTCAGTCTGTTAAAAATATAGAATTAAAAAAAAAACAACAAAAAAACCAACAACACTTTAATACTATGTCCTGCAATTTGTCCAATCAGCTTTTTATTTTGAGAATAAAGCTTTTTACCAGTGCCATGGAAGTTATGCTTTGTTTTCCCATCTTTGTAAGGTACATGCATAGCATCCTCTTAGGAAAAGGAAAACTGTACTAAAAAAAAAGTACACTTTGACATTTCCCTTTAAATAGAAAAATTAACTGCATTTCAAGGAAAGTACACTCAAGAAAGGCATTATAAAATCCTTCATATAGAACTGAATCTGCTGTCTTACCTTACAGCTTAATGAGAAATTAATATTATTTGGACAAGCCTCAAACATTTTACAATTTTAAAAAATTATCATTTAGCATCAAAGGAAATAAAGATTTGACTGACAGTTTACTCTTTTTCAGAAGTTTATAGGAAGTATGAAAGACCTCAAAGCAGGCTGATGGAGGGAGTGACTTATGAATAATTCATAAATGTTCTAGGAAGGAAAAACCGGGAAAGAGACACAGGTCCGAAAATAAAGGAAGTATGGGTTCCACTCCCAGTTTTGATACTTCTTGTGGAAGAGCAGCCAATTACCTCATCTTTGTGCTTCATATCTTTCCCTCCCCACTGCTCCTGCTCCTCCCTCAACATCTTGTCTACTTAAGCTGTACAACTCCTCAGGGCTAGAAGGGAATCTCAGCACACATTGCAACCACCCAACCCTAACAAAATTCAATCTCAATACAATGTTGTGTTTGCAAGTCCCAATGAAACGGCAACAATACAAATGAATCAAAGGCATAGTTGTACCTGTGAGTCCCAATAAACCTCTGATCAGTCACTCCTACGACTGCGAGGACATATTGTTTAGTTTGTGCTTTTAAGACAAACAGGAAAATAAGCAGGGTTATCGAAGGAACTTAGCGTTACCTAACCTACGAGAGAAATAAATGTGAACTACATGACTATATAGAGAGCCCTGCCCGGGGGGGCCGGGGGGGGAGAATCCGACTAATCTGACCGGAAAACAGGGAAGCGCCGTCTGCCCTGAAGAGCCTCCACCCAGGAACGGGAGTCCCGGTGATTCACTGGCAGAACCAGAAAAAGAAAAATCGCGCCGAGCTCTGTACAGGCGAAAACAGCAGCGCTATAGGAAGAAGGTCTGCGGTAAACACACGGACAGAAGGAGCCCGTAGGTCAGTGCCAGGGGCGCGAGCGATCCGCAGCGGGATATCGCTCCTGCCGCCGGCAGAGCCGTGACCTACAGCCGGGGAGCCCCGGCCGCCCGCCGTGCCCTTCCCGACGCTTCGGCGGAGCCCTGCCCGCAGCACGGGGGAGGGACGGGGCTCGCAAACCCGCAGTGCCGCCGCTCGAGGGCCCCGCCGCGGAGCCGCGCCCCCAGCCCCGCTTCCCCGCGCTCACCTGCACCTGCTGGCGGCAGCGGAGCCGCCTCGC
>JANRGV010000045.1:9312733-9350286 GCA_024734035.1 Alethe castanea | reverse complement strand
GGATCACAGAGCCCCGGCCGTCCCTTGGGATCGGCCCTGCGGGATCACAGAGCCCCGGCCGTCCCTTGGGATCGGCCCTGCGGGATCACAGAGCCCCGGCCGTCCCTTGGGATCGGCCCTGCGGGATCACAGAGCCCCGGCCGTCCCTTGGGATCGGCCATCCCCAATTCCTGCTGCTCTGCAGAGCTTGATGAGCCCCAGGTTAGACCCTGGGACGGGCACACCACCCTCGCTCTGCAGCCCGAGCGCTTTTCAAGGCTGGAAGTGACCTTGTTAAATTATTGATACCAGCAGGATTTAGAAATAAAGATTATTCTCGTTTAGGTCTGTAATTCTGCTGAACTTTGAGTACATGAAAATGAGGTCTCAGCTCTAAGCAGCATAAATGGAAGTGTTAATCCTAAGGAATCAGGGGCTCTCTGCAGTGAGGAAACAGGGAAATACTGTATGACTAACAAACTAAATTTCCGTTTTCCAAATAATTTAACAAAAAGGCTAATTATGTCAAGATTATATAATGACTTTGGAAGCACAGATTGTCCAAAGAAATGTACAATGAGTGCACCCCTGGGAATACATGGAAGGAAATTTTTGTGTTCAAAGTAGTATTTGGAACATGGTGTCCAGGAAGACAAAACATAAACCTAAATCTCCTCTGTCTCTCTGCATTTCTTCTGCTATGGGGATATACTTGAATCAAACTACTCGTACCAAGTGTGTGTGTAACCCGTCTGCTATCCTCTGTCTGGTTGAAGACACTAATTGTGTTACCAAATGACCCATATTTTTTGAGATGTTCTAATTAGTGTTCCTTCCAAAAGAAATATTTTACTTGAATAATAAAATTGAATACAATCTTCTCTTTTGTTGCTTTAGTAAATTATTACTAATTCATTGTGCTGTTTGTAATTAATTACTTTTTTAAGCTAGTCCCAGAATATTGGCTGTCTGTGGATTTCATGGATGGAAGGCAAAATGTGATCCCTTCTCTTAAAAATTATTGATATGTTATATACAATATATAATATGTATGACATAATTTTTTTCATGTACATACAGCAGCTATCTCCATTTAAATAGCTCTTTGCTGTTGTAATACTGAGGCTGGTGATGACGAAAGTAGATGTTTTTCTGTACATACTGCAAATATGCAGTGGAGACATCAATTCCACACAGAAAAAATGTTGACATTGATAGCAGCTACAGACATGATGTTAAACCTTCCTTTGCAGCCTTCCAGCATGTCTACAGTGCAAGGGTGTTCTCATTTCACTGCTGAAAACAATTCATTGCATCTCAGCACAGCAGGCTGCTTGATTTCCCAACCCACCCCATCATAATTGAATGCTGGGCCTGCCATTGATGTAATTTTCTGATAAAGCATCATGTTGTAATATCATCTGGGACATTATGGCATCATATCATTACAAGGACTTGTTAGAGCACTATTCTATAATAATAGGACACTTAAGGTTTGCTGTGAATTAGTCACTGGTAGAAGCTAAATAACCAAACATCCAATCCTTTGTTCTCTGTGTTAGTCACAGTTTACTCCCTATCTTCAAATACATCATGAACATCCAAAAAAATCCAAGGATGCAAAGCCTCATCTCCTATCTCCATCCTCAGGAATGCTAGATTCACCCATTTACAATTTCTGCAATTAAACATCTGTGGTAACTACACAAGACTAATGGGATGAGCAACATAATAGCGAGTAATCCGAAAAGTACTTAAAAAGAAAATATATTTACATAAAACTCCACACAAAATGGGACGTGTTGCCACGTACCACAGCCTCGTGTTTCTTGATTATGCACTGTTATCATGACCAAATTACTGAAGCTGCTGTTCTGCATGGGAGGTGTTAAAACCTTTTTTTAGAGACAGATAATTGGATCATCTAAAGGATGTTGATAGTTTTATTTTCAGTTGGTTTACTTCAATATTTTTGATACAATTATTGGTGCGGAAGGAATATTTGTCTAGCAGGATGATCAAGTTGCCAGAGGGGTGTTAAAGGTCCTCAATGTAACTGTGAGCTTGCACATGGAGAAACAAACCTTTGGAATATATGGCACTACATATTTTCAATTGCTGCTAGAAAATTCAGTTTGCATTCATTTTAAAATGTGTTAAATAGAGATCAAACAACATTTTTTTCATCCATTCCTTGTAAACAATTCAGTAATTATATTATTCTTGGGAAATATTTAATATTTAGATTTGCATCTGCAACTAACATGCTGCAAAATTTAGTGCAGGTTTCATTTCTGTTGACTCAGGAATACCTAGTGGATTTTGGTGAGCCTGATTGGGAAGGTTCTGCTTACTTTGGCTTCAAACAGGTAGACTTTCAGTAAGCATTAAGACAGGAAGATGGACTATAATTGTAAATTTGTCTTATTCAATTTACTTCATTAAATTAAATTCATTTCACTTTAGTCCACAAAATCATTCTATGGAATCAATGTAATTAGTCAAAAGAATTAATTTTTGTGAAAGAGAACTTAAGTACTCCCTCAAAGAAGTACAAGTGCCAACATTAGTATAAATTTATTCTCAACAGGATTCCATCCTGGTTTACAAAAAATAGAGTAACAAGTGGGTAAATTTCTTTCCCCACCTGTTACTCTGATGATGTTGCCATCCAAATTGACAATTCATGCCAATTTTCAAGTTGGAATTAATGCCACTGACAACTATCTAATGCTGAAATAAAAGATACATCTGTGGTGAAAAATCTCTAAAGCTTCCTATAGAACCTCCCACCAAAATTGTAAGAGAGAAATGATATGTGTCTATTCCCTCCACAGGTATAGGAAGTTTAATTAATTCCCATTAACACAAAAAGGAAATGCAAAGTTACTATTTTTGTGTAAAGAAGCTGTTGTAAAACTTTCTCAGCTACATTAGAAATTCCTTCCATCCTCTCCTATTTATTCTTAGCAAACATAAAACAGTGTGGACAATTAAGTTTTGCTCCAGACGCAGCAAAGCAGGACTGAGGAGAGTGAGAAACCATTTAACCAAATCAATGTCTAATGCAGACCTGATCTAAATATACATTGTATGTGTGTCAAGGGGAAAAAAAGCAAACCAGAAAGAATATTCTCACAAACAGACCGAGTAAGAAGCAGGAGATCAAACAACGAGGTTGCAGTTCAGCCTCTCCTCATGCAATACTTTCATAAAGGCAATAGTTGTGGAAGCTGCTCAGCAACTCTCAAGAACTTGTCCTATCTGAGACTGCTCAAAAAAGCAAATTTCACCACGTGAGGCTCCGGGTGTTTTTACACTGGAGGTGTCAGTGACAGCAACAGCACTTCTGCAAAGGAACAGTTCAGCACCACTTCTGCCCAAGTGTAAGGGTTTAGTAAAGCTACCTACAAGGTACAGAACCAGGCAGTGCCTCTGAGAAACAAACCATCTCCAGGCTGCAGAGTACTCCTGTAATTAGCCATGTTTAATTGAGTATTTGCTGGTGTAAACTCTGCTTACACAATGCCAAAAAATCATTATCTGCTTCTAGACCTCTTGAACAGCAGGAATCTCTTTACCACAAATCCTCTCGATAAAGGAAGGTAAACTTTTGAGCACAAGATAAAATATTATTTGCATGTCCCTTTAAATAGGAATTCTAATACTGAATTTTGATGCGTGTTCTATGTCACCACTTGAATGTGTCATCTGTTGAAGGACAAAAATTGTTTGGAGTCCTAACAAACAGGGAAATCTTGATCAACCTGTCTATTAAGGTAGTATTTTCCATTTCCATACACTTTATACCTAGCTATAGAAAACAATCAAGAAAAAGTCTCATAAAAGTACTAGTTCTCATTAAAATTGAGCAAGCTGAAACTCACAGAAGATTAAAGGACAATCTTTTAACATATGCAGGCAATCACCTTTCATTTTAAATATCCTTAATAACCCAATCCTATGGAAGTGCTCTAAAATTAAACCAGAAATTATCTTAGACCACTTGCATTCCCTTTCAACAGTCTCTCACTGGCTTCCACACTTAGTTTCAGTGAAAGCATGAGCAAAGACTTCAGGCTAAGGAACCTCTGTGTATGAGGGGGGAGGCTCATCCCAATTTGGAAATAATTTGTCATCCTGACAAAAGGAATTTTTAAAAGAAGCACTTGGATCTGGAGGCAGACCCAGAAAAGGATAAAAGAACAGAGTAAGGAAGCTGTTAACACAGAGAGAATTGGTTCTCTCTGCTTTTAGCAGAAGTGCACACTGGGAAGAAAAGCACAAGGATCCAAGATTTAGAGGAAGGTGCATTTCATTGCAGCACTGCAAGGGAAGGATGCACCTTGGACTGAAAAGTTTATGCTTCCTTATGTATTTTTCTTATATTAATGAATGTTGTCTTCCAGACCACTGTCATTTCAACATGGACAATTACACAGATAATTGGGTGAATCAAGACAACTTAAGAAGGATCAGGAAGAATCTTGTGAATTGAGGAAGGATCAAAAACCAATATATCCTGCACATGTAAGCTGGAAAACAAAATTTTTGATATTTTCATTATTTTTGAAAATTATTGGTTCAAAAGATCACATTCAGAACAAGAACCATTTACAGAAGGTAACCATTGGTTATAAATTTCTGTATTATTTGGTAATCAGAAAAGAAAGAGGTATAAAATACTTCAGTGAAAATTTGTTAGAGAAAGCAATAAAAACTAGTAAGCAAAGCTTATGCCACAGACAAGGAACAGCTCACTAAAAACAAATATCAGATGCGTTTTAAAAAACCTTGGCCCTCTTAAGGACAGCACCTTATTTTAAAAGTTTACTAATTAACTGATTGCTTACAAAAACAGACCTGAAATATGTAGCTCATTTTCCATATCCTTGCAGTCTGAGAGTCCAAAGATCATCTGAGAATCAAAGCCCTTCTATCTCCCACAATCCCTTTATCTTTTTAATAAAGCTAATTCAACAGAAACATGTTTACAAAATTATTTGCATTTTGTATTCTTACAGATGAAGTTGCTTTGTTTGTAGGATTATAAAAAACAGACAGATAAAGATACTGAGAATTTAAGCAAGGTTCATATTCCCTGCAACCGGTTTTCCAACTCCAACATTAAATTTTTACTGAACTCAACTCGCCATGTGGGATGTTTTCCCCTGCCCCTTGTTATAAGATTATAGGAGCATTTTATGTCCTTCATTCTGCACTATATTGTTTTGGCCATATCCTACAAGGGAGTAGAGCTGCTTTTGTGATTGACATTGCTCATGTGTGCCAGGATATGGAAAAATACATCTCATGTTTTCACTGATGAATTTTAGGAAAATCCAGAGAATGAGCTCACCTTATATAAGCATGAACTACCTGAGAACAAAAGATATTTTTCAAAATGTTCACCTCCTTGCTGCTTTTCAAAGCTTTGACCAAGGTGAAAAGGTCTAATCTCTTTCATTAAATTTCAATAGTTACAATTTTCCTTCCCAGTCCCAGAAAAGAAAAATTGCTCCAGATAGAAAAATGCATTTATCTTCACAGTGAGCTGGTGTTTTCTTTTGATACCAAAGCAATGTAAAAACCAACAAATATACCTCAGTGGGATGTTTATGGTATATCAGACAAGACAGAATCTAAATTACTTCTGAAGAGTAGAAAGGGGTTTGATGACAATTTGCTAACTAAATATGAATCTCATGAATCAGCCTCTATACACTGAGTAATCAGGAACCAATGGTTGCAGAAAAATGCATTTTATTCTTCATATTTTCAAATGTAAATTATTTGAACATGAAGGAAATTCTGTCTTAAGGTCCAAAGCCAATCAAAACCCATGGGCAGTAGTATGTTCAGCAAGAGGATCTTTTTCATATCTGTAGACAATACAAAATGGGTGTGGTGTTTCAGTGCTCTGAACTCCAGGGGGTACAGTGACTACCACTGCAAATTGAGAAAAAATATCGTAAGAGATTAAACTAAATATGAAAACAGTTATCAGCACCTTTGCCAAAAGCTTAATTCCTCTGCAAGTGTGTGCTACCAGGGCTAAATAATTCTGACCATGCAAATGTTTTTAGAGCATGGCAGGTGACACACCTGCTCCAAGACATTAGAAAATGCTTGGAACTTCCTTTAATGCAGAAGCAGACTAGGAATTTTAAAGATAACAAACCCCCCACAACTTTCTGTCATAATGTACTATATGAACATGAAGAATTATTTCCTCTTGGGCTATGGGCATGTGCCATCAGCACACTGCTGGAAAACTGCCTAACAAGCTGACAGCTTCAGAATTACCCTTGTGTGAGCACAGCTCAGGTTATCTATTTATAAAGTCATACCACAGGTGTTGTCTACAGTGGGTTATTACAACAAGCAGCAGTTAAAGAGCTTTTCTCATTTTGATGCAACCCAGGTGCTCAGTTGTGCCTTATCATTCTTTCTAGTCAGTGCTCTCAATTAGAAATTTGGAGAGCCTGGCATCTGGCACAGGAAGACAACAGAAATGAACATTACCATTTCCCAGGGGTCATGGATTAAACATGGCTTGCACCTGCTCTGCTTACTGCTGAGCTGGTAAAACAAGAATCTCACTTTTACCCTTTCATTGGTTAAATTTTACAGCTTAACTATCCCCTGAAGTATAGCCCACTTTTTAATTTGACCCAAATACAACCTTCATTCCACACAAACCACTAGATATATTTATTTTTCTTAAAGACATGTCTCAAAATGCTGATTCTCTGAACGTAGGTACAGAAAATGTTATTTTTATCAAGCAAATTAAAACAAGTCACATCACATTCCTACACATTAAATACTCCTGTTGTACCAGAAAATATTGCAATGCTCTCTGTGCATGAGCAGTAACATCAATGTGTGATATCTGATTTTTTCTCTGCCTAGATTTGCCTATAGTTGTTGGAGATCAGGACAGTTACAAGAGCTTTCCTCTTCACTGGCTGGTCCCACCACTGGCAAAGGGCTTGGACACACAGCCCTGCTGCCTTGTGCTTTTCTCCAGCTGGCAAACATGAGCCTGGCAGCCATCTGTTAACATTCTGCCATTCTCCCTGCTGATCTATATTCCCTGCCTGGGCAGACCCACTGCAGAGGAAATATCCACTCTGAAGATTCCTGGTCTCATGTACCACAAGCCTTATCTTGTAGATGAGGTGCTAACAGGAGAGAAAGTGGAGAAGTGTGCTGGTTTGGCTGGGATAGAGTTAATTTTCATCACAGTATCTGGTATGGGGTTGTGTTTTGTATTTGTGCTGGAAACAGTGTTGATAACACAAGATGTTTTAGTTATTGCAGTGCAGAACTCACACAGGGCCAATGCCTTTCCTGCTCCTCACCCCACAAACCAGCCAGGAGGATGGGGGTGCACAAGGACCAGGAAGGGACCCAGCCAGGACAGCTGAGCCCCACTGACCCAAGGGACATCCCACACCACAAGGCTTCATGCTCCATGTTTAAAGCTGGTGGAAGAATAGAGAAGGGGGGGATTTTCACAGTGGTGTCATTTGCTTTCCCAAGTCACTGTTCCATGTGATGGAGCTCTGCTTTCCTGGGATGGCTGAACCTCACTGCCCATGGGAAGTGGTGAATGAATTCTTTGTTTTGCTTTGTTTGTGTGTGTGGATTCTCTTTACCCATTAAACTGCCTTTATCTCAACTCACGAGTTTCCTCACTTTTACCCTTTCAATTCTCTCCCCATCCCACCGGGCAGGTGTGAGTGAATGACTGCATGGGGCTGAGTTTCCATCTGGGGTTAAACCACAACCAAAAGAAGGTCTCTAGAACATCAAGCTGATCACTGCAAGGCAGGAGACTCTGTATGTGCCTCACCATCACCTGTCAATGACTCCCACAGAGATGTGAACAGCTCCAGTCCCAGCCTGAGCCCTGGCTCACCTCTGTGTGCTCTGGTGCTGTGGCACTTATGCAGGTGGCTCAGTTAAAGCTCACAGTTCTCCTTATAGAGCAAACTCTGAGTGAGAAACACACAGGAGCTCTGCCACAGATTGGTTTAATGTCCAAAGAGCTCACCAACACATATTGTTTCCCATATGTGCTCTAACTTATTTTCTGCTCTATCCTGTCCTTGTCTGGAACACACTTTGTCCACTACTGAGAAATTCAATGCCCCTCCAGATGGCTCTGGCTGTTTTCTTCCCTTAAGCAAAGTTTTGTGCTGCTGTATAGAACTGCATGACATTACAGAATATGAGAGAAAGTATGTTTAGTGCTGTACAATGAAAACACAGTGCTCAGCCCACTGTTAGATGCAAAAATCTAAATAAGACAGATACGAAGGTCACCATTTGGAACACAGCATGTATATAATAACTTATGGATTTGCTGATCCCATGATGAAGGAACCTTGCATTTAATGATTTCTAGGTCTATGTAGATCATTCACATAGAGAAGGAATATTCATTGGTTCAGAGGACCAATAAATCAGTTGTTGTACACTGAAAATGGATTAACAGCAAACACTAAACCAGCTATGCTTTATTTTATTGCTACTGCACAACAAGCAATTAGCATAAGCACTTGTGATGATTACAAATTAAAATATGCAATTGGTCACACATTTTGTGTATGTAATTTTGAGTCTAATTCATCATCTGGCCTGGGAACAGTTCTTGTATATAGCCATTTAGTTTATTTACAGAAAGAGACTCTTACACTGCAATTGATTGTTTTGTGCAGTGATTTCAGCATAAAGGAGACACAGTCAAATGGATTTGAAGTAGAACAGTCATTCCTGTGTTCTCTGTCTACTGCATTATTATTGATACGCTTTTGCTTTTTGCTTCATGGAACTATTTGACAGAAGAACTCAGGCTCCTGCCTGATCTTAAAAAAACCCAAAAATTACTGAGGAAGGATGGAACAGAATTGCACGGATAGATTTGCACATGATAGACATACATGTGTAAGAATGCATACAAAATCCCAATGAAACCATGTCTACACTAGTGCTACAAATTCTGTAAGCCTTTAAACTGCCAGAAGAATCCCTCATTGATTGTGCCCTTTGTTTAAATGCTAGACTGCAGCAGCAGTTCCTCCCATTCACAGAGGGAAGGGTCAGCCCCTTGGAGGCTGATAAGATATTGCAAAGATTACTAGAAAGGAAGAAATACACCCACTTAAAAAGGACATGGAAGAAAACAGTGCCTTTCAAATGGAACTACAAGAAGCAGAAATCAGAATCTCTGGCTGTGTTTAGAAGCACAATATGATCCTATTTACGCAAGGCCCTCAACCCACATAAGTTGAGGAAATTCCCGTCTGCAAAATTAGGAAAAGAAAATGTAGCTTGCATTCACTTAAAGTCTTAAGACTTGCTCATCTTTCATTATACAGTTTTGTAGATAATTATTCCCAACTGACAAATTAAAGATGAGGCACATTAAGAGTGAAATAAACACAGTATGGGAATGAGATGAGAACCTAAGGAAAATTTCATATCACATTTCCTGAAAGTGAGCTTCTGTCAGAAAGATGATCATGACTGCATTAACAAGCCCCCTAGTTATTCCCAGCAACATGACTTTCAACAGCCTTTGATACACATAATGACAGCTTTGCAGTACTAAAGCTTAATTTGGGGTGAATAGAATTCTTCCTTGATTTTTCTCTCCACCGACTCTGATGTAATTAATTCCCCTGACACTGCTGCTTATAAAACCAGGCAAGTCAAGTTAAAGCAGTTAATAACAAATGTGTGTGGACCACAAGGTTTTTTGCCCCTGCCTGCAGTATCCTGTGCATAATTTTACATAGAATCAATTGACTCTTGTTAAAAATACTGCATGGTTCATGTAATAAGAGGCTGGAATTCTTGTTTTTACATAAATATACATTAACAGCCTTAAGAAGAAAATTGCTGCAAGTCAGAGCTTTATGTAGCTTTCAGAAACGAGAACTGGATCTAGGTCAAAACTGAATCTTTAAATAAATACCATAAATAAATTGAAGTCTAGACTGTCTAGTTCTGTAAACAGGAAAGATTATTCTGTATTTTCAGTGACATGTAGTTCACACTACAATGTGGTTTGGAACAAAGAAGTGTGTGATCACTCATAAAGCATTTCCCCTAAATGCTAATGAGTCTATGGTAAAATAAAAAACAGGTGAAGATGCTGGGACCTTCCTTTCTGCTCAGCCCTCAAGCAATCATCCCCTGAAAACTCATGTTGTGCATCTTCAGGTTACAGAATGAGATGTGAGATATTGAATAAGGCTTCTCTGTCCCACAAGCCAAGTAAGTCTTTGCACTTTGATTCTGCAGTCAGAACTTCAACCCAATGCTGACTCATGTGCATCTTACAGGGTCACAGCCCTGATTTGGTAACACTGCCTGGCAGTCAGAACAAGAGTTTCCATTGCAAAGTTCATTTTATCAAAAAACCAATGTGAATATAATGCTTTGAAAAGAGCTGGATTGATGCTGCAGACTACAACAAGCTGATAGAGTAATTGCTTTGACTGTAGAGGCACCATAACAACATGCTTTTCTAAACCAATCAGTCACCCTGAATTGGACCTGGGACATATACTGGCAGTTAGGTACTATTAAAATACTGCTGGTATTAATTACAGTATCATTAATACTGTTGTATCCTTGCCATCTCTATTAAGCTGTCACACATACTGCTGCGTGTGCAAAACTCCCCCTGAGCTGGGGCTGAAAGATGATGTTCAGAAACAGAGCACACATTTGCCCAATTTTCTTCATCAGTGTTTAATTATGGTACTATTTGCAGTGACACTCTGCCTAAGAGCTGAAATCATGGACAAAATCCTATCTACCCAATGGGGCTTCCAGCCCAAGTAGCATTACACAGACAGCACAGAATTCCTGCATGGAATTACTGCTATGAATCACACAAACTGGACTGTTTCACCAGTTTTAGGTAAGACTCCTGTTCACTTTCCATCCTAAAACTGTAGACACAAGATCAAGTGCTTATTTCAGCAGCCACTTCCCACAAGTAATTCTTCCCCCAGGTGAAACAGCCTCCTGGCTCAGGCACCTTTCAGCACAGGCAAGCAAAAAGAACTCTTAGAGATGCAGGTGCCTTGCCAAGACGGCAAGAAATTTCAGAATTTCCTGACATTCTGCTGGTGGGGAGAAGGGCTGTACACTTTGTTACCAGTAGGCCAAAAATTCTTTGAAAACCATTCTATCTTTTTAGAAAATACTGCATTGTCCTTTTGCAGTAATCAATCCCCAAACTCCTCTAAAAATGTGCCTCTGATCATATTATCTCTTTAAAAAATATTCCGAGCATCAAACAGCCCACAGAAATACTAGTGGGACATTTCAATTCTGAAATCACTGTTCTATCCTCTCTATTGAGAAATTACCTCCTAATACCCTCTGAGAACTACTAACTAAGATCTACTCATCATTTTGCAGATGCAATATGCCAGGTAAATGCCAATCCTTTATGTAAAGTACTACAATGGAAAGGCATGAGAGCAGCAACAAGGAAACACAGTCCAAAAATGTTACCAGGTAACAGGAGAGCTATTGTATCTGAACTAATAATGTTGCAGTTAAAGGACAGCTATTGCTACATGGAGAAATGCAGCAGTTCTGACCAGAGCTGATAAATTGTAAACAGTGAGGAACTGCTGGCACTTTGAAGAAAACTGGGCTACGTTTGATCTGATGGAAAGGTTTGTAGATGAATCAGATACAAACTTATTAATCTTTCTCCAATTCATCGAAGCTTTTGCTGCTATCCTTCTGTCTAATTTAATTTTATACCTCTGAAAAATTCGGCATGATGCATTGCAGCCATTGGTAATGGGTGAAAGGGAGAGCATTCCTTGAGCTGCACAGCCTGAGCCCCACCCTCGCGCAGGAGACAAGAACTGCTCTTCATTCTTGCTGCTATGCTTTGCCTTCAGGCTCCAGCCGCAGCGCGTGCTGCCCTCAGCTGCTATCTAATCTAGAAATGCACAATATTTACTCTCTGGAAGCAGTTCCTCCTGAGCCTATGATGGCAATTCTTCATTGTGCAAACATTTTGAAAATGCTTTGCATCATCCAGCTCTGTCTGGAGGCGCTCCCAGCCACAGCAACTGGGTGTGTGCAGACACGAGTGGCTGGGGCCAAAAGAACTCCAGCAATGTCATTTCTCAACAAATCCTTTAATTTTTTGTTTGATGTGGCAGTCAGTGCCAAGAAGCAAATCTCTGGTGGATTCAGGTGATCAGGTATGTTAGGAGCATATTTCTGCTCTGGTTCTGCTGAAATTTATAACCTCAGTGACGTGGCCAAAATAATTTCTCTGAAGAACAAGTTAAACATGTAGATTAGCTCAAGTAGATTTCTCCATAGGAAGTGCTCTGACTATTCTCATTGGCTGTGACTTCCAGAAAAACACTGGAAATATGACATCCACAGGGGAACAAATGAATAAGCTCAAAAATCAGTGTTTCTGTACTCTTTCTTCATATTAATACACATTAAAATTAATTAATTTTCCTTGACAATCCTGAGAGGGTGTCAGGGCCTGAGGACCTGTGGAGTCAGGGTGCTCACACAGGCAGCTAAGCTATCAAATGTCTATTTCCAGGTCATCTTGGATTGTGAGAAGTGTTTTGTTTCCATCTGGGCATGGCAGGGCACAGCCTCCCCCTGGGCCTCACACAGGACATGCCCTGTCTCAGACCCTTGAAAATTGTCTTGCACAGACAGAAGGGCAGTGTCAAAGGAAGGTGAGATATCAGAAGCTTATCAGCAACTTGGCTGGAGCATGGAGAGGTCTTCTGCATTTCTGCTGAGAACAGAATATCCCCACTAAAGCAGTATGTAGGGAGTTTATTAGGGAAGACAAATGAGAGGAGAGGGAGGGTGTCACTGAATGTTGAGGAAATGGCTGAGTGTAACAAAATCTGTGATCACACTGACCAAACAAATTCTGTTTGGGTGGAAATTACTTGGACTAGAGATGACAAAAACTGCCCCAGCAGGATAGTGCTGAGGATCTTTTACAGCCTCCTACCCCTATTCAAATTTGAATATAAATTATGAGAGATGTAAAATTACAGAAAGTAATAACTGCAATTCCTTGTTTAAAGAAGACTTTAACTTTCCAGACCTAAAGCAGAAAATTAATGCCACCAGTGGTAGCAGAGCTCCATCAAAGACACAGGGATGGTATAAGGTGGTTTCCTTTAATAATAAATCAGCTAACAAGAGATAGTATTGCTTGAGAATAGGCAATGATCCTTTGCTTTGACATTAGGCTAATAACAGATGGGAATGACATATAAAGGAAGTGGTAGTATAACAGAAATTACAAGTCTAAGGAGAAACAGAGTATATTTCTTCATGCAAAAAAAACTATTGAGGAATACATACAATCTCCTCCCTAGCATACTGAAATAACTGGTATATGAATTTATAAGTAAAAGCAGTCAGTGTTTAATGAATTTCAATGAAAGCTTGCCTAGGACTTCAGCATAGAAAATACAATGTTTATATTCTGCAATGTATTTTTAGAAAGTATACATATTCTAAAATGTATGCTAAAAATTCAGTACAATGCCAAGCCTTAGAACAAATTAATTGTAGGGAGGCAAAACAGAATGTGAGAAAACATACATGGTTTACCAGAGCAGAGGATATTAAACTGAGTTGGTGTATCTTGAGTGAGATAATTGTCTCTCTGGAATGAAATAATGCAGTGAACCCAGTCTCTTGAAGTTCAAACAGATCATTTGATACAGTGCTCTGCAGGAAATCATTACTGAAAGTGGAGGTGATAGGGATTAATATAAAAACAAGGTGAAGAAGGAGCAACAGGTTATAATAAAAAAGAGGTTACAAGAATGGAGCAAATTACCCGACAGTGTTCCTCAGAGATCACTCTTTGGAGCAATACTGTATAATCCACATTTCCATGAACTAGGGACATAATCAGGCCCAGCCTTAAAAATTGTGCATGTGATAAAAAGCTGGAGGGTACTTCCAATCCTGAGGAGGACCACATCACCACACTGGAATTAGATGACCTTCTTGCCTGCAGTGATAGAAATTTAATAATGTGAACTGCAAAGTCATGTTCTTGGGATTCATCAGCTGAAAGCAACAGAGAAGGAAAAAGATCCGAGTGTTCCGATAGACTGACAGTGTGCCAAATCTGCCAGTACAACACAGCTGTGGAAACAGATAATGCAGTGTTCAGATGGGTTAGGTGAGATTTTTAGCAGAGAAGGAAATATTGGCACTTTTAGACAAGGCACTGGTAAGATTTTGTGTGAAATATTTATACAGTTCCTGTCAACAGTGTTGAAAAAGATTGGCTTAAACTGGAATCAGTGCAGACTGGCTATTAGAGCAATTACAGAATTAGCAGTCTTAGGAAGAGATAAAAAGAACATGACTTCTTCAGTGTGACAGTGGAGGAACAATATGCAAGTCCTTTATAAATAGATCTGTGCAAGTCCTTTATAAATAGATCTTATGATAAATAGTTAAAAGTTAACTTGACATGACTAAGTTAAAAGTTAACATGACATGACTAAGTTAAAAGTTAACATGACTATGAGATAAAATTTTTACAATCTGATCAACAGCATGTTTAGACTGAAGAGTTTAGAAAACAATTCCAGCTGTTGAAGGAGATCACACACTTGCATGGTCTTTCAAAGGGAGCAGTAAGGGCAAAGAACTTAAACAGTCTTAACATGAAACTTGACATTCCCACAGAAGAGATGCATAACTAAGAAAATGAGTCTGTGGGCAATCAGTGTTTGGGGTATATCACAGAGGCTTGAAACTAGTCTAGATCTCCCTTGTTCTGTAATTCTTGTGTGTGGATCCCATGCTTCACAGTTTTCTGATTGCCAAAATGTTGCCAGCAAGGAATCAGCAGGCTCCACCCAGCACATCCCCATTGCTGCACAAGTTAGTTTCTGAGGTGTTTTCCACATTTCTCTGAAACACTCAGCCTTTGCCAGTTATTCAATTTCACCTCCAAAATATTAAATCTGCCTGGGAAGTGCAGAGTACATTGGATGAGACATAGCCAAATGATGCATTTCTCCTCCCAGGCAGCTGAGATTTGCACCTGGGTGCACTGAGGTGTAGAAGGATGTGTGTAGGTGTGTAGGTGGAGCCACTCCTCCAGGCCCCTTCTATGGCACTGGAGCACCTAATAGTGCAGTGTGGCTCTCCCTTTTCAAACATAATGCACTCTGTTCCATTTCCTAAACGAATCATTGGCTGAATTTTCATTTCTCAAGTGCCTATTTTTAATATTCTCACTTATACTGGTATAAGTCTGGAGTAACTATCCTGTAGGCTGGCCTCTGCTAACTGAAATTAAACATGTATTACAGAGGACTGGAGAAACTTGGATTGCTTATTATGTTCTTCTCAAACACCCTTCACCACTTAAGACCTCTACTCAGCATCAGCTGCTCAGTCCCCATTCTCTGCATTATTGATTCTGCTCTTTTATCACAGTATGGAATGAGATAAAGCTGTGATGCTGTGGAAGCTCAAGGACACCATTTCTGCACCTGCCAAGGGTGATTCTCTGAAATACTGCAGGGTGGCTGAATTATTCCTTTCTCTACAGTTACCATCTTCCCCACCCTATGTTACGAGCAAAGAAAGCCAGAGTAGTTACGTAACATGTTTTCAACAGGAAGCCAAAAAATTGCTAATGCTGTGTTTGTTTTATTTGTTTCCATGTCAAACCAGGAAGAAATAAAAAAAAAAATTAAAAAATTTTAAAAAAAGCTCATATCCCACTGTGAACTACCTGGCCAAATGTAATTCTTTCTGTTATGTCTGAGAAATTCCTACAACATCTCAAACGTTTGTAGATACATTATTGGTAACAGCAGCAACAACACATGTGCCATGGTTTGATCTCACTTTGTTATGTTGCTTTTCAGCCCTTTCCCAATGATATCGTAATCTGTTATCATAATCTGACTCTGGGCTCTCAGCCTACTTGGGTTTTCTACCACATGAAAATTTTTTTCTGGAGTTTTGAACATGAAATTGGTATGAATAATTCTGATTTAATCACAAAATCCTGTGTTACTTGTACCCTGTCAGGATAAGATGATTTTTTCTCTTAGAATAAGCATAATTCCAATAGGCCCTGCCTGTGCACTTAGACACTCCTGTGTCCAAGTGAATATGGCACTGCAGGACATCTCAAATCCCAAAAAACTGCTCAGTTTGAAATTGGATTCTTCATTCATTTGAGGAACCAACGTTTGTCTACATAATAGAAGGCATCAACATAAGGTTTAGCATGGGTGATATGATTCAGGTACTGATGTACATGGGAGGTTTTCACAGCTTGATGAGTGCTATGGGCACTATTTGCACTATGGGCAAAAATCTTGCCCGAAAACTGAACCTGCACTGCAGATAAATGCACTAGGAAGGGTGGCAGTGGCCTGGAGAATCACGTACAAGACACTCTGGCGGGATGGAAGGGGTCTGGGTTATGTCAGAGCAGCTCTGTGCTCACCTGAGGGAGCCAGAGGAACCACAGATGGATGTGACACAGAACAACAAAGCAGCTGGAAGGGGCAGCCCTGGAAGCCTCCTTAACCTTGCTGCTGCTATTTTGTCCCTCGATTTTTGCTCTGCAGAGCAGAATTTAATGCCCTATCAACAAATCCTCATCCTCCTGGCTAACTCAGTAGTGTAAGAGGGGCAGCTTTTTCCATAAAATACGATTTACAAATGCTTTTAGAGGCTCGATTTCTTTACCTGCCTACGACCTCAGCTTGTCTGCGCCGCTCGCACGCAGAGCCCGGCCGTGCCGAGTGTTCTGCGGGAAGGCAGAGCTCAGCACCTGATCCCGCCGCCTGACCCTGCTGCTTCCCGGCCCCGAGGGACCAGCCAGCCGTCCTCCCTGCCCGGAAAGCCCGCGGGGCCGCGGCAAGGCACGGCACACACGAGGTGGCGCTCAGCGGCCTCCCCGCGCACGGAGCGGAGCGGCCCGGCCGCCGCACTGCGCCTTCCCGGCGGCGGCTGCGGGGCACCGGGGCGTGGGGATGGGCATGGCCAGCTCCGGGGCGTGGGGATGGTCATTCCCAGCACCGGGATGGGCATGGCCAGCACCGGGATGGGCATTGCCAGCACCGGGGTGTGGGGACGGGCATTCCCAGCACCGGGATGGGCAGTGCCAGCACTGGGATGTGGGGATGGGCATTCCCAGCACTGGGATCTGGAATTGCGCATTCCCGACGGCGGGATGCCGGGCTGGGCATTCCCAGCCCTGACTGACAAGTCCAATTCTTTCATCTCCCCATCTTCGCCACCATACTGCAGCAGAGCCCCACTGCAGAGTGCAATTCAAGGATCCCCTGTCTTTCCCTGAAGCCTTTTTTTGAAGAAGACTGATCACAGTGAAACATTCTCCCAAAACAGTTCTTTATTATGATCACTCCCTCTGTTACTTCTCTTTGTCCTGTCCAAGCAGGTCAGGTCATGTGTACTTCAGTCACACAATCGTGTCCACCTGCAGCACATGCAACACGTGCTACCTGTGCTGGTACCAGCTGGGCAAGATGAGGTATCTGTATTTATTTATATTGTGCTTCATGGTGGAACAGGTGGTCCCCCTGTTTTCTTGGCATCACCAGCATGTGTGAGGCCCATTCTTTCATGTGCTGACGTTTATGGCTGCTATAGATGTATGACTTATCCCCGGGTAATGCCAACTAAATCAAAATTATGTTTATGCATAAGAACTGTTTTATTTTTCAGGCATCCAGCTTTAGTGCAGGCAGTCCAAAAATGCTTTCCCATCTTTTCTCCTTAATACCTTGTCAAAATTTGATTAGTGTATTATCCCTTCTATTCTAGCAGGACCTGCCTTTAAGCAACAGAATTCACTCTTCCGTCCTATTCTTATGATATTTCTTCTTAGCCAAATCTTGCCTGCTCCAAGAAAAATAATCTAATCTGCAAGGACTGGCTGTCAAGTAGGTGCAGAATTCAACGAGTTTGCACACAGCATAGAGGAGTTCCATGGTTGTTGATTGTTGCATACCAAGAATGTACAATGGAGTGCAAGGCGCATATTTGGGATTAATAAAAGTCCACTGCCACTGCTCTGCAGCACCCTCCAGGAGTACCACAGCAGCACCAAAGCCACTACAAAGCCTTGGATGGCACTGTGCCCCTCAGCCTTGGTGACAGCTTTTAGCCACTGCTGAATAGCTCAACTGAGATGGAGGAGACAGTGTTTATCCTTCTGCTTTGGTTTTAGTTAGAGCAATTTTCCCAGCCTGATCCCTCTACTGCTCAATCAATGACTTCCAACGTACAGCATTCCTTGGACCATTGTAAGAGCAGAATACTCCACAGCTGACTGCTCCAAGAGCACAGGTTAAGTTACACCTCATCCAGAAGTTAAAAAGTTACACCTAATCCAGAAATTAAACACTGTGCATTTAAAAAAAAAAGCGGGAAGATCTCTGTTCCCACCCCACTGCTTCAGTCACTTGGGAACAAATAATGAACCTTTAAACACCATTCAGAGATCACAAAGATGAACTCCCACATTCATGATGACTTACCATCTTTTGGGTTGTCCTTTTGTCAATCCAAACAATCCAAGTGATTAATAAATCCCAGCAGTTTCACAAAGGCCTGCTGAACACTCAGAGGTCAGTGCTGTCTCTCACAGTGGGGGAGGATTTGCTCACTTTGCCATTGCTACCTCAGCTTTGGGAGGTCTGTAAGCCAGCCATAAACAGCTACTACTAATTACAATAAAGCTCCAGATCTTCACCTACCAAAGATAAATCTGCAATATGTTTGAATGCTTGTGTCTTATTTAATAAGAGTCACAGTGTGAAAAGTGCAGACTGGCTGATTAGCCACAGCCCAAATCTGCATGATCTTTACCCACATTTTTACACTGCCTTAGTCTGTAACATTATTTGAAACATTCCCCACTCCTGACACTAATCTGACTTATTTACTTACTTATTTTTGCACTACTTCAGTAGTGCAAAGGACTTCAGGACAAATCCTACTACAAGATCTACCTCCCAGAGATTGGATGTGGGTTTGGAAAAAACAATACAAAACCAGAACCAAATAGGAGATTCATTGTAGAATTGAACCTCCCCCTCCTTCTTTCACACAAATACTGTTATTCTATGCCATATAAAAGTACCTGTTGGGGAGTTGTATAAAAAACAGAAAGTTTTACATTTCTTACTTTCCTAAAAAAAAGGCAAAATAGTGAGATTATTCTTTGATTAATCTCTATGTCATGCTCGAGGGCTGTTTTAAAGGGAATTTATTTATTAAAAAATGTAATTTCCTTTAAACACCAAAGGCCGTTTATTAGTCTTTCCTGTTACATAGTTCACAGAAAGTCACATATCAGGTTTTCCCAGTGAAACATGCTTAAAGAATAAGCATTTAAAATTCCCATCCATAGATGGGAATTTTTAAAATAATTGTTGAGCCTGTAACACATAATATATTTGATTAGCAGCAGAAAAGCAATGACTGGCCTTTTCCTTTAAAAGGCAGCTCCTTGACCCCTCTCCTGGGCAGAAGGTGGCCCAGGCAGTCACACATGAAGATCCAGTGTGAGGACCTGGTGTGAAGGGTTGTGACGAGAAGGCAGCAGAGTTCAGACCTGGCTCTAACCCCAGCTCCAGTACGGATTTGTAAGGTGGAATATTGGACTTTAGCCCCACCCAATAAGCACCTTCCCCCCAGCCTTGCCCGCAGTTTCTCTGGTCCCCAGCTGGGGTCAGGTCAGTGCAGGGCAGGGAGGATGGAGGGTTAATGGAGCCCAGTGTCAGCATGTGGCACTGGGGATCTGGTGTCTGCACTGAAGAATGAGTCATTTTAAAAGAATGTAGGTATCAAAATGCAGGCAGTTCTCCAGCTACATACAAGTTAGACTATCTGTTTCTTGCTGATACAAATTTTCACACGCTAGGGGGGAAAAGTGCTGGTTTCATGCATCACTTTGCACTGGATGGTGTCCAGTTGCTTTACTTATCATTATGCAACTGGACCCAGGGCAATTCAACACCCAAGACAAAATTAGAAATACATAAACATATTTGCACTGTTTCTTTGCTCTCCATAACAATATTTGTTTCTCTCCCCAACCCAAGATGAACTGCACAGAGCAAAATGAAGTACAGAAAAAGTCTCCATAATTCTATTTTTCTGAATTGAGTACTTTGCCATTTATTATTGGCTCGCATAGCAGATCAGATGGGACTATTTCAGCTTAAAATAAAACTACCATCTTGATATCTGGGAAAATTCGTACATGGACCAAATCTATCATAATGCAGCCCTTGATCAGGCAAAAGCTGAAACTTTGTCAATATAGGGATAAGCAAAAACTCATGAGCAGTGTAGCTCAAACTCTGTTTTTAGCAAACTGAATAACTTACAGAAAAGCTAAAAGCTAAACAAAACTGAACCAATCCAAAACAAAATCACCCTGACAACAAAACCAACTGGCCAATTCCAATAAAATTTTTAATCTCTAGAAATAATTAATAGTAACTGTGGAGTTCATACAAACCTTTCAGCCATTAAAGAGATTAGCCAAGTTTTGCTTATAGAGTAACAGCATCTTAAGTGACATATAGGAGCCCTTTGTGATACATTTACTGAGTAGGATCTGATTCCTAGAATCATCTGTCTTGAAAAGAAGCAGTTTGTAGCACAGGAATCTGTTCAACATACACTGAGACAATACCAACAATTTTCCCTTTTGGCTTTGACTTCTTTCTTTCACCCTTTTTTAAGTACAAAGCCTATCACTTAAATGCCTGTGGCAAACTGCACAGGGAGGTACTGGCACAAAGCACACAATAAATATCGACTCTCCAGGGCCACAGGGAGGCTCAATATCAACATCAGAATCAGAATTCAGATAGTCCATCCAGGGTTTTACATTTCTCTCATTTCTCTCTCTGATAAGCATAAACAATTTATATCCAAAGACAGGTGTTCCCTGGAGGCTGAACTACAGAGCTACAGGTGTGGGGTCCAGACCTGTGCTTTCCCTTGATCCCTACCAGGGTAGGTCCTTTCTCCTGAACTCAGCCACGTGAACTATTCAGCCAAATTCCTGCTGCCATCCTCAGCATCCTGTGACCATTGCTGCCTGAAGAATGTCTGTCTCCTCCTCCTGACAATTACCATATTTTTTTGACCACGTGTTGAAATGTTCCTCTTTTGGCTGGGAAGTAAATTTAAGATTATGGCTGATAATAACCATATCACCTTAAGAGAAACTTCCATGTGTTTTGACAATGGTCACAAAGCCATACTAAGATGGCTTCAACTGTGATGAGGTACAGGATGAAAAATTTACAGATCTTGTTAAAAACAAGGACATTACTTAATTTTCAAAGCAAAGGAAAATAATACAAATAGGAGCACATAATAAATTTCAGTGTTGTCATATTAAGCAGTGCAATAAAAACCCTTATTATATAGACATGTTACCCTAACCAAAACACGTTGAGAGATTGATTCCACAATCTACATTCATTAAATTGCCACTCATTCCTTACCAGAGCTTTATTTAGAAATTTGCCAAGACTCCTATTTCCTACAACTTCACAACTGTAGAATTTATAATCCAATTCACCACTAAGCAAATGTTGCCTGCAGAAATGTCAGATAATACAAACTATCTCAGAATGGTCTGGAAAGTGCTCTGTGCTCCCCAATACAAAAATAGCCATTACCACCAGGGAAAGATTCCTGTCACATATGATTCAAAGAAATGGACTTTATACTATTAATTGCTAACATTTAAAAGTCAATAAAATACAGGCAGTACATTTGTTTGGGTACCTAATTTTCAGTGTTAAGAAGAGTCACTTTGCCCAGGTTTTTCACTGCACCAGGAGTTCTACTATGATATTTACAGACAGTTTTGTAAAACTCGGCATTTGGTCTGCAGCTCCTTCAAAACCTAACTGTACAAGTCTAATGTTATCAGCTGTGAGATAAAGGCAGAAATAGCTGTGTACACAGATGTGCTCTAGGCAGCATCAGAAAATATATCCCTTCTCCCAAGCCTGTCAAGACTGCACGTTTTCCCTTGCATAAAAAGGAAATCCAAGGCTGCATTTTTAGCAGCACTGTGGAGAAAAGACACTAAGTCCTTGAGAGTTAAAAAACTGATGCATTCAAAAAACCTATCCTACATGTATTTACCTCAGAAACACACCTCTTTCCCTAAACAGGCACAATCTGATAAAATTTGAAACAAGTGCGTGGGATGTGATCAACAGAAGAAGCTAGAGAGAATTTGGATTCTGGTGACTCGTTTGGGTATGGAGGCAGACTGTATTCCCCAAACACAGAACTCAGTGTTTTTGTTAAATATAGCCCCAAATTCTCACTGTGCTTGAAAATACGTGCCAGCTTCATCTATATTGACCAGCCTGTAATTTTACACCCTGTCAGGGATCTGAAAAAACAGTCTTAGCACAAACTAGGCTGAGAGCCTGTGCTTTTAGAAAATCCTGAGGCTGGAGTAAAACTTGTGGTCTTTGTCAATTTTGTACTATTGCTTTTGCACCAAGATCACACCACGAGGCTTGTGAGCAGCAGCACAAGCACAAGTTCTTGCTGCAGGATTATTCAGGTTTTCTCAGTTATGAGCACAGTGGAAGGAACATATATGAACCTTAGAAACCAGAATTTAGGAAAAAAGCTTTTAGGGGTCATAGAAAGATATTTACTTCATGATTTTGGTGGAGAGACTTTGCCACCAACAAGAAGGAGCTATTAAGCTTCTTTTGTTTTCAACTGAATTGTTATTAATGAACTGTGCTACTAGCAGCAAAAATAAAGAATATTCGATGCATCATCCTTTAATTCTGAGTTTTCTAATACCGATGTCAATATCCTTTAAACTGAATGCTCTGCCATATTCAGGTAAACAAATCTGTTATTCACTAAGTCTGCATGGTTCTCTTAAGAATGGTGCTAAAACCATCATGGGGATTTTGGGTCAGCTGAGACACAGGATATCTGATCTAGCAGTTCCTTAGCTGGAATTTCCTTAGTAGCTGAAACAGTAGAGGGCAAGCTGAATTATCAGACTCATCAGACAACTTAAAATATTCTAAATTAAGTGGTAGTGTTAAAGACATGGATTTTCCTTTGCTAGGCTGGAGTGAATGGAAACAAAGATAATCTTGAAAAGTATTGTTTGAGTCAAATTAATTTGACTGCAAATGAACTTAACAATAGTTGTTGTATGTCAAGCCTTTTTCACCTGAATGCGCTTCAAAATAATCAGGAAAGAGACACAGAGAAATCTCATGTTTGTTGCTTTAATTGTAAACATTTCTTATCTATAATTCTATGTTTTTTTAATCTCTTCCATCTGCTTCGCATGTGTTCAGCATTCCCTGGATGCCAACTGACAGTTTAGTAACTACATTAGCTCAATTTTGTATTTCTTACATCAAGGCCATGTCATGCCAAGCAAGCAGGTTGGGATACTCAGCCTTGCTCCTGCTGCTGATGGCAGGGCTGTAAATCTGTTGTAGGAACTGGCCCACAGGCACTGCTCACACTTGGGACCGCGTCAGATCTCCTCAGGGGAACAAATGGCTGCTCTATTTCAGTGGGGCTTACCCAGATTATTTTAAATAAGCCAGGAAAATCTCAAACTCTGCCCAGTCATGAGACAGTGTCTCCAAACAGGTTTTGCTCTCTTGGGAAAGCTGAATTTCAGGCTGTTTCCCTCCCTAGAGGCACAGCTGATCCCACCTCTCTGGCAATATCCCTACACAGGTGACACCCCACAGCCTGCAGCCTCCAGAAGGTTTATGGATCTTCCTTTTGTGGGAAGGTTGTTACAACATTTTAACCTCTAAAGATTGCACCTTTATTTTCCATTTTACTAATTGTGTTTGTTTCTCTAAAGCAGCCTTGCTATTTTTGCCATTGCTGTTGTTTATGCAGTCTTCCTTGGAAAACACTAGGGGGTTGCTAAAGAAGTGGCAGAATTAGGACACCAACATACAAGTGCTGCCTGATTATCAGATCATGTTTTTCATACTTCTAGTTTTAAAACTGGGTGAAATCCAATTCCAGTCACTCAAAGGAAATCCTTCTTTTGGAAGATGACCTGCTGGCCATATCAGCAGAAGATAAGTTTCCATGTTTTCCTTTTGTTAATAACACTGAGCTGTTCATATACTCAGGGTCTAAATAGCAATATATTCTGCAAATAAAGGTGATTATAGAAGATGTCCAAGCAAATGCCCCAGAGCAGTGGGTCACACTGTGTAGTGAGTCACTGTCCCTCAGGCCCAGCAGAGTCACTGCCCAGAAACCTCCCAGGACTGCCTCCATCAAGATGGAACAATTTGATAAAGACCAGGCTGATCATTTCTGTTGCTTGCATCCATAAAGGCACTGACATAACTGCTTAGAGAGATTTTAAATTAAGAATGCTGACCTTACGCATCAGCTTCAACAAGGCTTGGAACAACTTTCAAATCTTATTCAATGGATGCTTTTCTCTCTGTTTTGCAATACCTACATATTTAATAGAAAAATCTGCTTGTTAGCCAAATATTCATGAATGTTAAACCATGCCTAACCTTGTACTTTTCTCCAAAGCATGACTTGAATTCTTCTACTAGTTCTAATAATGCATACTCTTTAATTCCTATGTCAAAAAATAATCCATCATTCGTAACCAGAAACATTCATAATTTAGATGACTGTCTCTGCTGTTGATGGCACCATCAATTACAGGGTTAGGTGATGAGGAAGATCTGCACTGATTAACATGCATTTTTCAACATCACAGTTCAGTAAGGTTTTATATAGCTGTAATTTTCAGGAAGTAGCTGGGATATGGTATTCTGAAATTACCTTGCCATGGTATTCTGAGATAACAGCTTTGGAGCATTTCTTAGTAAAGGCTTCACATTTCATTTAATAGTCAAATTTCAGTAACATCACATTGGCCAGAGAAGTAATTAACTTTCCAGAAGAAATTCTGCGTGACAAATTTTGCCCAGAACCACAGCTTGTACAGCCCAGCTCAGCACAGTGTAGGACATAGAATACATTTGTAAAATGTTCTTACTTTTCAAATTCAGCAAAGTACTTAGGCATTTATTCTCTTTATCACCTGCTTTCATCTACCTCTACTCAGAAAGGGACAAGCCAATATGGAGAATTTGGGAATCAGCAAGACACCTTCTGCTCTCACTATCTGGGTTTTCAAATCTGGATATTGCTGTATGGTATATCCAAATGCAAAAGTCTAATAAAACAATAAGTGAAACCCTTCAAAAATTGTGAGTTGTCTCGGAGAATCAAAAGTGCATCAATCATTTGCCTCCTCCTGTGTGAGCAGGAGGTCAAGCTCAATTCCTCTGCAGTTCAAGGGCATTTCCTGCTCTAACAATGAACCAGCCACAGCCAGGCTGGAATTCCCGTTCCAAAGGTGACAGGCCTCCTGCTCTAGAGATTCACCTGGCCTTTTCTAGCCTTTTTCTCCTTAAGCTTCCTGTTTAGTAAAATTCCTTTTTAAATGTATCCTTCTTAGCAAGGTGCAGTCACTGCTATAATTCAGCTCAGATGGAGGCCATTACAATTCAAGGAAAGAGTGTTAAGTGAATTTATGACTTGAAGACAATAAATTTAATTTTTCATTCAGAGCAACAGACTTGAAGTAATTTACTTTACACCTGACTGCAGCAATTTGCCAATAAAATCCACAGTGAATATAATGTGGTTTTTCCAAAAATGGAAAAGAAGGACTTGCATTTGCTATCTGGGTTGTCCTATGCTATACAATAAAGCTTGAAATCACTGGACTATCTGGACACTGATATTACTCAGGAGCTACAGCACAAATCCAGCACTGTATAGGAAGAACAATGCCTGTTTCTGTCTTTTCCTCCCACTGATCCTTCAAATATTTGAACAGTGGAATCTCTTCATTGATGCACCATTTGATTAAATCAGGCTTAGCACTCAAATGCTCAATGGATTCTTGTTTATAAAGACTCAATGCTTTCATATCTGATGCTGTCATGTCTCTAGTACCAATTTCCATATTCATTCAGCTACTTTTCTATAGTTCTCATTCTAATTATTGTCAGTGTTGTTGGCAATGCCTAATGAGGGACGAAGGAATGCTTCTGAGTTCCGGGTGTTGTGCCCTGGAGACTCCACATTTGGACAATACCCAAACACACATCCACCCCTTATCACGCTCTAGTTTGCATAGAACAGAAGCCCAGCACCCCAGGCTGGAAGGACAAGACCTGACCATTTCCCAATCTCAGCAAATGGAGGAGCACCTGTAAATCAGATTGGGTCCTGACTTTGTGCACACACAGAGAAAACATCTCTCAGAGTCAACATCTGGGATTTTTGAAACCCATATATCCTTGGAACATATATATACATATACCTCCTTGAAAAGCAACTCTGCCAGGAGAATCAAAGGCCCTGCTTCCTGCAGCAATCAGTACTAGATCAGCACAAGCACAGATAATGACCCAGTTCTTACTTGGTGCTCCTGCAATTATACAACCCAAGGAGCTGTTTCTGTTTACAGTGGGATAATGACTATACAAGAACATACAGAGAGGCTGAGAAACATCTGAGTTCATTTCAAACACATCTATATTTGAAAGCTTGCTGCAACTGATGATTATTTATAGTGCTTATAAACCACAGTCATGGAGCAGGACTGCACCAGGCTATGTAGTGTAAACACACAGACTAAGGTTACAATTCCTGTAACAAGGATCTCCTTGAGGGATTTTACCATACAGGATTTGAAGAACACAGGTCAAGAACAGAATTTGGTAGATCAAATATTGAATAGAAATTCTGTTTTCAGCATGCGCCTTTGCTTCCAACTTAGCTAGAGAAGATTGCCTCGGCAGAATTGATTTTATTTTCTACACAAAAGCCATAATAATCCTACACATACCTTGTTATTGCCATTTTTATTTGGATGCTCTCAAAAACAGTAAGCTTTTTATTTCAGAATTAAGGTAAGAAGATTGATTCTACAGGTTTTCTGACACTTACTGCAAGTAATTTTAGAGCTATGGAAGGAGTCATCTGGAGGTTCAAGTATCTTGTCTGTTTATGAATGATTGTATCAGACTTAACAGACCCAAGAATCTACAATTTCAGAAATCAGTCTATGAGAATTTATTTCTTTTAAAAAAAAGCCTTTTTCTTTCTGCATCACTGGATGAACATTTTTAGAAAGAAACAGAAATGGAAGTGAACTGGAAAGGTTGAATTCAGGAATAAAAGTTTTGAGCTACAGCTTCAGAAATTACATAAAATTTACATCTGGCCCATATTCCTTTCAAATATTAGAATCAGGATTGAAATTCCCATTTCAGATATGCAGGAACAGAAATTGTCTGATTTATGTAAAAAATCTACTTGGCTTAAAAATTATGTTTTATGCATGTAAGAAAAATATGACTGAAAAGGCTTTGTACATTAACATTTTATAGGGCACTAAGAACTGAAAAGCTGCATTGTAAATTTTTAGAATCTCTGAAAATCTACCTGAGAGGTTGAACCCATGTGACATTAGAATGATAGCTGGTGAAAAGTAAATGGCTTAAATTTCGTGATTCATTCAAGTTTGCAAAAATAAACCAGATGTTATTTGGTGTATCTCCCACACACAGCCGCCCCCCATAGCAACCCTTCCAGCATTTTTCCTTATTCAGCATTTTACTGAGGGGTAGTTATGAGGTGTCTACAGATAGTACATTAAGTAATATAAACCTATAACCACTCACAAATAGGTTACATTCCTCAAATGACTGGTACGTGATGCATTAATACAATTACACTAAATTACATCTATACAATTTCTTTCATCTCATATATTTCCCAAACAAATTACAAGTTGAATGAATATTACACTCTCATTACTCACATGCCATTTAACAATAGGTTAAACACGTTTTGTCAGGCGATTCCTGTTCCCTGACACATGACCATGGATACCCCTATCAGAAGGATTCATCTCATTCATCTGAAAATTATCTCAGGCACATACAAGGCACTAAATCACACTTTTTTAAGTTAAAGAAGGCGCTCACTCACACAACTCCTCACTGCACTTTTGTTACTCTCTTGCACATGATTCACATCGGCACTCGAAGAATGACCAGAATAGATTACAGAACAATCACAGAACATATGATGACCTAAAAATACAGCTTTCCAACCTGAGGAGGTAGCTTCAGATGTTAAAATAATTAAGGTTAAACATGGCAAGAATAAAACAACTCCATGCCTCCAGAAGGCAAAGAGCCTTGAGCAAAGACAAACGCTCAAGTCCAAAGGTTTAAAACTGCTTTTAGTGGTAACCTGACTGGCTGAAAGGGATATATGTTCCTTACTTTTTCATATTTCTCCAGTTCTTCCCCTGCCAAGTGGGATGGCAGCCACTAAGTTCCTGACAGTATTTGATTTAAGAAAGTAAAAGTGACCGACAGATGCTTATACAATCTCTAACGTAGGGCTTGAAAAGAAAATGGTTTTTGGAGGCTGGTTGTAAATAGTTACATGATCCCCTTGCATTTCATCAGTGCACATGTTTTGGATTTCTAGTGCCTCCAATCTTACTGCAAAAGTGACTCCAAAATTTGCTGGAGTCTGAATACAGCTGAACAGACCAGAGCCATAAATTATTTGACTACATGCTTTACTCCTAAAATCTCAGGGAACAAAAGGAATTACCTCTTCAAAACCTCTTAGAAAACAAAGCACACTTTTAAAGACTGCATCCTAATGTGCTTCACATAAAGTTCAAACTAATGGCAACAGCCCACAGGCATTAAGGGAAATAACAACAATCAATGCTATTTTTAAAGGGAAGAGTGGGGGCGAGGGGTTAACATATGTGGAATTAGCTCTGGGCAAAATGAGAAGCCATTGCATCTAAAATCAAATGCATTCTCTGAAACAGACACCAGGGACCAAATTCCCATGCAGATTCCTGCAGTCCAAGAGTTTCAGCAGAATCTGGCCTTCCTCTTAACTTAGCTTCATGAGGTCATATCATGCCATCAGTTTTTATGTTGGACACCCTACGTACTGCACATCAGTTGTTGGCACTATGTAGACAATTTTCCAAATTGGAGAGGGAGAAAAGGGTGGTATGTGTAAAAGGCAGAGGAATTTTTTCCCATTTAGAATAAAATGTCATTTCTAAGAAGAGTTTGAGGGGGGAAGGTAGTATTTGTACCCCTTCTACCAGATGTCACTAATGACAACAAGAGCTGGTATTAAATATCTCTCCATCAAATTCTTCTTGAAATTTTTCAGCATCAGCTGGCCAAGAACCCCTTCAGAAAACAGAGAAAACTGAAATCTTCCACAGCCATTCTTAACCAATGATTCTTCTCTGCAAAAGAATTTTCTGTGTCTGAAACAGTTTCATGGGATAGATTTGCAGAATTTTTAATAAGAAAAAAACTTGCAGCGATAATTTTTCTTATGTTTATATAGTGTAAATAAAATAGCACCTCCTCCACAGAGAGAATCTTTTGCAATGATCTTTTGTTGCCTTTTGATCAGCTGCTGCCAGTGCTGGATGCACTAAGGTCTTGTAGGCACCCTCCATTTGTCACATTTCTATCTGGCACCCTGATTTACTAGTGGCTGGCTTCAGTGACTAGGCTGGCTAGGTCTGTCTTCCATCTTAGAGGGAAACTCTTTGGAAAAAAGATACCTTGGTATTCTCTCTGACATTAAGAGTCTCTGCACTGTCACCTCTTACTGTGCCACACCTCAAGCTGTGATGCCAATTGCACTGTCATCCCTTGCCATCCCTTAATCCTGGCCATAATGATACCTTGTGCTGTCATCCATGTGACTTGTCTTTCACTGTTCTGTTATCTCAAGGCACAAGTGAGATCCAAGCTGACAGGCTCCTCACCCAGTTAGGCTACAACATTTGTGAAGGAAAATTGAGATGATCAAATTACATCCATGAAAAAAGTAACTAGCACAAAGGAGCACTGGGAAATGGCACTGGCAAAACAGTTCTAGAAAATAATCACTTCTCTGAAAGAGATTGAAGACAGGCTGAAAACTGAAAAGATACTCTTCAGATATTGTTATAGTGGTGATGTTGCTACTGAAATTTTTCTCTCTATTCTGAAAGCAAAGATCTTTCATGTAGGGCTCAGGGACTTTTGTCTCAGAGACAGCTGGGCAGATCACAACCCCTTTGCTTCATACATAGCCGACTAAACAGGTTGTCAGAATCTTGCAGAATTATAAGATTTTCTCTGGAAAAAGAGCAGATGAAATACCCTCCCCCAACCAACTGTTCTGATGGATTGACACAGTATTATTTTACTTCCTTTAGCAATAAATTCAGTCTGTGGTATTTTTTTTCCCAAAAAACAACAGATCAGACATTCTGGAGACAACATGGCTATTATTTCCCCTGATTGGTTTGCTATGTAAACAATACCTGAACAGGATACTTTTAATTTTTTCTTTTTGTTTACTGCTGCAATGATGAAACTCTATCACACAGAGTGTCTACAGGTAAGATAACAAGTTATCATACTTAAACAGTCATTAAAGACACCTCTTCAGAAGTTATTGTGCTTCATTTCATCTGACTCCTCAGATCAAGCATATCAGATAGTGGGGGTTTTTGTCTTGCCCTACATCACATGGAGAAGCTGGTGTTTTCTGCTTAAATCAGAGGAAATTTGACATGACTCTGTTCTTTTTGCCTATCTGGCCACTTATCTTGTTTCGTTTGCAAATATCATATGTATTCTCCTGAGATAAAAATAGTGCAAGATGATTAGTTAGGCAAGTTCATTTGACACCATTCCCCCTTCGTGACGCTGAAATCTAAAATCTGTATATGGTATACAACTTAAAGTATATATATGCAAGCTTAGCTTTGCTGGAGACACACAGCAGGTACCTTCCTCCCAACCTGACTGCTTCCTTATCCAGTCAAGAAGACCACAAAGGTAAGCTGATTAGATCTTCTGCTTTCAAAGAAACACAAAAGCAAAATGCTCCCCAAACAGAAAGCAATTAAAGTATCTATTCTTATCTCAGCTTCCAGTATGTTGTATCTTTACAAGCTAACATAGAATAGAATCAGCATTGGGATCATAAGATGGAACGAGACAGGAATGATGCCCCTTGTAAAAAATGCTGTAATTTTTAGGTTTTTCTTCAACTCCTCCCCTTTCTAATCCTGTTAGTAGTGAATTAGGTGAATGGCTGAGCTTGAAGTTATCTTGTCTAATCCTGAGAGGGAGAAGTATTTTGCACAAGAACCCACTGGGACAAAATAATTGTTTTTTCTTGTAAAAGAAAAGTAACCCAGCTGCCTGAGCCGGGGAAGGATCCATTGCCATCAGTGGGAATGTTGCCATCACTTTCTTAACAGTTTCTGAGAATTCAGAAAGGGGTTAAAATGATTGACAATTTTTTCTGCTGCAAACCAACAGGTACAGAGTCAGCCATTTGATATTTTAGAGGAAGTTTAAACCTGTGTTTAGATCTCAAACCAGTGCGCAGACTATAAATGAGTCCCACCAGCTGATTCCTTCTCAGTCTGTGCTTAGACAGGAAGAATGATGTTGCTGAAGACCAGTTGGGGATTAATGAAAAGATATTTCTGTTCTCTTGTGGCTTTCAAGGATAAGTTTTCTATGCCTTTGTCCCCTTCTCTCACTAACATGAATTAAGAGTAATGTTGCAAGTTTTAAACTGTAACCTGACTGCACTGGTGTGTGCAGTTTACCAAACTTTAAATGCATCAATTAACTAAAAATTTATTAGAAATTACAGCATTTTGTTAAGTGATGCACATTGCACTAGCAAACTATTGCAGCTGTTGGTGGCTGAATGGGACAGAGTATTTTTCTCAAATGAAATGCTGCTCTGTCAGAAGAAAACACCTCCTCCACTCTACTAAGAATGAATATTAAGTGATGATACTTCTGTTCTAAAGACAACAATCTACTGAAATACCAAAATCTGGGCAAAAAATATTGTTTATTACAATGTATATGGAATGCAAAAAGAAAAGAACCCCAGAAAATACCGCCAAAAACTTTTTTACAAAGCTCTCATGAAATGTAGTCTTTCAGTGATGCAATAGCCCAGCAAGACACACTTATTGTTGCAATGAAACAGGGGAGGAACTTGCCCTCTAAATTTACATGAGTGGAATAATTATTTCTAATTCTACACTAATATTTTCATTCTTTGTGAAAGTTGCTACGTGTATTGATAATATTAGATTTTTCACATGCCAATTACACTTACTCCAGTTATAGGTCTAGGGGACATACCAGCCTTATCTATTATGTGTGCTGTAAATACACTCTGGGTTTTACTGAGTAATAATCCACCTCCAGGAAAACCCACACAGAAGTCATGAAGTTCTGTGGGGCTGGACACCTTGCATTTGCTCTCCCAGCAAAGGCATCAGATCCTCCTGAAGCCCCACGCTCCCGCGTGCAGAATTCCTCCCTCATTCCCAGCTTTCAGTGGAAGCACCTGCTGCAGACATCTGTTACAGCATGCTCCACTTGCCACCAGATGAATAATGTCTCCCCTATCACACACTGTCACTGCAGCAACTTCAAATAGAGCCATGCAAGTAGGAGAGAAGTCATTTTAATGACTAAGGAGCTCACATTTAATTTATTTTACAGTTCAACAATGGCCATCACTGACATCCTCTCAGCTAAAGATATTGAATCTGCTCTCTCCAGCTGCCAGGGTAAGGAATGGTTGCTCTGCAGACAGAAGATGAGTATCATTTTCATGTCTTAAGATGACATGCCTATCATTTTCCCCTTAGATTCCTTCCCTGTGAGATCTCTTTCTAAGCTACATTACAGTATAGCCCCTTAAATTCAAAATGTTTCACAAGGGGTGAGCAGCAATTAAAGGGCCACAGTTTCAATTAGTGCTGGCTTAACACTAAGCTGTCGGTGTCTAAACCTGTTAAGGACTTAAAGTTAGCCTTGTCCTTCAAAATTTCAGAAAAAGCCTCAGCTTGCAGAATGAGAGTGTCATTTGTGAAGCAATGATCAGTCTCACTTCTCTTAAGAGCTGCTCAGTAAGATCAAGCCAATTTTCCAAATACTCAAAGGTCTGGTTTGTCTGTGAATTACTTACTCTTCTATCAAATTCTTCACCTAAGTAAGGACTTCATGAAAATGAATTAAGAATTACAGAAGTTGTTTGCAAGTCACAGTAGCACCCTCTCAATATTTATTATTAATTGCATGTGACACATTGCATAAATCCTGATTTAGCACAATGTGCATTGTAGCAGAAAACTTCAAACTGGCTGAAAGGAAATATGTCCACAGGCACAGAGTGATTAAAAAGGGAAATTATAATCTACTGTATCTGTTCTTTTGCTACACCAGGGAACGGGAGAGAAAGAAGCAGGCTGAGGCTTAAGAAAAGACATACATATTCACAAGGAATACACACAGTAGTAGTGACTTCAAGGGAGAATATTTAACAACTTCTGTTTCTTCCAGCTGATGATTCCTTCAATTACAAGTCTTTCTTCTCCACGGTTGGTTTATCCACCAAAACTCCTGATCAGATAAAGAAAGTTTTTGGAATCCTTGATCAGGACAAGAGTGGTTTCATTGAAGAAGAGGAGCTGCAGTAAGTACTGTTCTGCTGCTCTATTTTTTTAAACAACAAAAACCTTTGAACTTGCTTGGTAGGGTTGGAAAAATCCTTGATGTTATTTTAAAAATAAAACACAAATCCTTGTCTTTCTTTGAATCTGTGTGGATTCCCTGAGATAATAAGAGCAGACGTTACCTTATGGGACATGTCAGAGAACAAAACTCAAGCACAGAACCCTGTTCTATTTCAGGCTGTTCCTGAAGAATTTCTCTTCAAATGCCAGAGCCCTCACCTCAGCAGAGACCAAGGCTTTTCTGGCTGCAGGAGACACTGATGGTGATGGCAAAATTGGAGTGGAAGGTAAGACTTTGGAAAATTGATAAAATTTGTGGTTTAAAATGCAGACATCTCAGGCTGCAGTTAAACTGGGGCATGAAGAATACACATGAGTACTTTGGCCTGATACTTTCTGCCACAATTTTTAGATAAGCAAACACTCCTTTATTTTCATAGGTTTATTCCCATTTGGTCTCTGTTGCAGCAACAGAATATTTAGGCCCAGTGTAGAATCTGGTCTTCCAATTGACGATAACAGCTTTGGGATTAATCCTGCTGTGTGTCTGATCCATAGACTCAATGTGACAGATTTTTACAACATTCAGAACACCTGAATTTCTCTGAATTTCCATTTCAGCAGTAGATGCTCTGCACTTCTGGCCATACAACACTTCCATTTTTAAACACATCTCTATCTAAAGAAACTTATTTCTTCATCTTCCACTATCAAACATTGGCCTCTGTTACTGGGTGCTTAATTCACTAATATAAAATACAACTGGTATTGTTTCTCAAGGCTGCAACTGCAGCAGTGCAGTGCTGGATTTTGTGCTGGAAAATTATCTGATAAGTGCACATTTCACTGGGCAGGTGCAGAGGCAGTCATTTCATTTTTTAGAGAAAGTTTAAACCTTTCCTTTGAGAAACTCAATCAAATTCCTGAAGAAAACCTCACAGGGATGATGTGAACTAGCCAGGATATTCCTTTTAGAAACTGCAGCACAGAAAAATAGGACATTATGCATCATGTATTAGAGATGCAGTCGCTGAAAACAGGGCAGTCTCAGCTGAACTAGGACAGGTGGCAATAACTCCAACAGACACACGTGCTAATCTTAGCCAGATTTGGGAGGAGAGAGAGACACACTGTTGGAGGAATTTGCTTCAGCAGCAGCTTTTGCAGCTTCTTTTATGAGCCCCAAATAGGGCATTATATTATGCAGATCTTGGCCCTTAACCATTGAATCTGCCACTCTGGAATTACTTCACTACAGATGTTTTTTATTTGGAATAACAAAACTCAAAAAAATTCCTCCCGCTGAGAGCTACAGGCTCTTCTTCCTTGGCTATTATCAGAGTTTGTAATGGGGTAAAGATAGTTTACCTTTAAGTCAGGATTTCCCACAAATACAAATTTACAGACACACTCCTCCTCTCTGCACTTACTCTTTTTAAGAAGTGAAAAATCTGTTACACCCCCAGAATCTCAGTTTAGCAGTAGCTTGTGCAGTGTTATAATAACTTTGGGAGCCCTCCATGCCTAGGAGTTTCAGTCATTTTTAACTATCTTTTTAAAGATGTCAAAAAACTACTTTCAACGAGTTTTATTCCCTGCTTTTTTCACTTTCTTCCTTGACAGAATTCCAGTCTCTGGTGAAGGCATAGAGAACATTAGACCAAAGGCAACCTTGGACTGACTCTGCCAATTACCTCGTCCAGCAAGCACTTCGCACTCAGCATGTGTTTGTACATTTTTATATTGTTTCAGGCATTAATAGTTCCCCACACATGAAGCTGACACACCTGATTGCTGAGAAATCTTGCAATCTTTGGTCACAAAGCTTTGTTACATTTCCATTTTAAAGAAGGCACTTTGTGATTTTCCTCCACTGGTAATGTTGAAATTGTGGCTGGGAGAGGGGAGAAAACAACTAAAAAATCAACTAAACAAAAAGACCCTTGGGGGCAAAAGCTGCTTTTAAAAGTTTTGTTTAGGTTCTCCATCCCATACTTGAGCACGTTGACTCGCCAGACACAGTTTTAATGATCTTAAACCATATGATATCTTCTCAGGCTTAATTGTGCTGATTTAATTGAGGTTTATTTCTAATTAATTCTCTGATACTTGAGGAAAAGCAATGCTGAAGACATAGCTAAAAATAATTCATATTGAGTCCTAACCCTGTGAATGTCCTAACCCTGAGAAAAAAATTAAAACATTTAAGAGGAGTTCACACACAGCTCAAAAGACAGAATAAGATCGTGGGTAATTTTACAAAATAAAGCAGTAGATTACAGCGTAATCATATTGTCAGAAAGTGTTTATGGCCTAAAATGTGACTCTCCCTTAAGAAGATTTATCTTCATGAAATCTAAGGCAGCTGTGAGATAGAGGAGAAGGGTCTAATCCTACTCTGACAGTGTCACAAGTCATGGTCCCCTGACAACCGGGGCCACAGGCCTGGAGGTTTTTCCATGGATCATGAGCCTGTTGCTTATTGTCTCTGAACATGTACAAAACAATAATATTTGCCACATCTGTGAACTGCTGGGTTTTCTACTGATGAAACAACAGCCAATCTTGCTTTTTGATTGCCCTAGAGCTCTTACATTGTTAAATAATGGCATTACTCAAGTCTTTCATTTATTATATGAATAATTATCAGTATGTTCCATAATATCAGCAGTTTTCTTCAGTCTGAAAACTAAGAACTAGTCTTCTCTTTTATAAGTGTCTTACAGGATTTAGAGTTGGTTACAGCATTGTCTTCATTAATGGACAAAGTAAATAATGTTCATGACTAAATGCAGAGTCAGCAGGCTGAGTAGATCTGTGCATCTCTGGCTGAGTGTGTCAGAAATTTCTCCACCCTAATTTAGCTGTTTCCTTCCACATGCTGTCCCATGCTGTGGCTCCAGCTCACAAGCAGACTGTCATTTTAATACTCTTCACTGAAACTGGATGATAATTATGATTTGGCAGCTGTTTTGAAGAAGAGCAGAAACAAAGCCTTCTAGAACTTTTATGTAACAGCCAGTGTCAGCATTTCCATGAATTGCAAGATGATTATGTGAGGCAAGCACAGCTCTCTGATTCCCAGGCATGTAAGAGAGCCAGTCGACAGATTTAAGATAGCTAATGCAAAAGAGGAATTCTAGCAATCAGATTCACTGAAGCCTTGGCAAAATTATGATGAATATAAACCCTAATTCTATCCCCACTGCCTTTGATGTTAAATCCGGGTTTATATTATAGCTGCTGTTAATTGGAGCACTGAAATATTTTGCATAATGATGAGACTCTGGTTCCTTTAACCTTAATTATTTCCCTGTTGAAGAAAAAACCTGGGGCAACCCAGATCCACAGCAATACCCAGATGTAATATATACCTTAGCTCCTCACCCTGCTGATCACTGAACTGTCCTGTCACTAGCTCTCAAGCAGATGGCACACACAGTACCAGAAGTGACAGACCTGACACTGCATTCCTTGCACCTCTGAGACTCTCATGTGGAATGCAAGAAATGCAAGACTGCACAGTGTCCCATCCTGTATTTCAGAGATGCTGAACAACTGCACATCACTGCCACAGGGGGATGAAGCACTCCCAAGAATCAGGAAATCCTTGTGTGTGCAGCAACTTCACCTATGCTTGTAAGAAAATCTGTTCTTCTTAAATAGCAGCAAGAAGATGTGTTTTAAGTCTCACTAAAATCATCCAGCCATTTTATTCAAAGGAATTATAATACAACTCCAAGAAGTCCCCATTTACCAAAAAAAAAAAAAAAACAAAAAAAAACAAAAA